>VZRR01010567.1:265620-298420 GCA_013398015.1 Oreocharis arfaki | reverse complement strand
CCCGGCCGCTCACCTGCGGGGACAGAGCGGCCCCGGGGGCCGGGTCAAGGGGCCGGACCGGTCGCCGGTTCCCCCCGGCCGCCGGCCCCGCCGGGCGCCCCGCACTTGCCTCGCACGGCCGGAGGAGGAGCAGGAGGAGCAGCAGCAGGGCGGGCATGTCCTGCCCGCTGCCCCTCGCCATGGTCCCGGCCGCCGCTTGGCCGCCGCCCGCTCTGCTCTGCCGGCAGAGCCATTGCAGCCGCTTTTATAGAGGCGGTCGGGGACCCCCCTCCGCCACCACCCCCGCACTGCGGGCAGCGCGGGCCAGAGGCGGGGGGCNGTCCCACCGCCGCCACCTACCCATGCAGATGCCGGCGGCCGCGCCGTCCTCGGGGCCGCGGTCGCAGTAGAGGCCGCTGCTCTCGTCGCAGGGCAGCAGGGCGGAGCAGCGCTCGCCGCGCTGCCGGGCGCACACCAGGCAACAGGAGCAGCCGTCCAGCACGGCGGGCACGCCCGGGGCGCAGCGNGGGGAGCGGGAGAGGGGGAGCTGGAGCCGGGCCGGGCGCTCCGCTCCCCCCGCTCCCTCCGCCACCTGCCCCGGCGGCGCCGAGCCGCTGCCCTGCCCGGCGCCGGGCTCGACCCCTCTGCCCGGGGGCGGGGCATGGAGCGGGGACCGGAGCCCCGAGGGCAGAGCCGGCCACTGCCCGCGGGTCGGCCTCGCCCAGTGTTTGCAGTCGAGAAGCTGCAGCCGAGGAGGCTGCCGCCCTCTGCCCGGCCCTACGGCCCCTCTCCCGCCCGTGTGCCCGCAATGTCCATCCCCGCACTGGCCGGGCTGCAGCCGCACGCTCTGGGGGGCACGGTGCTGCCTCGCAGCTCTGCGCGGCTGCTCCGCGGTCTCTGGCATCGCCGGGGTGCCCGTGCAGTGCTTGGCGCCGGAGACCGGCGTCCCCAAAGCCAAACTCCTCTCAGGCCTACACTGCTCCTGGCCCAGGCACTGGACCGTTTTGGGCTTGGTGGGCACTGAACTCTTCAGTTTCAAATCACAGGCACTGTTCTTTGCTAGAGAGGTGCAGGTGTATCGGCTGATGGGAAATAGATGTTGCGTAGGGAGTCCTCCCTGCTCTGTGCAAAAGGGTGCCTTGGAGTGGTCACAGACTATTCAGGGCCTACATGATGTGTGCAACTGCAGAGGATAGACAGCCAACAGGCCAGCCTCAGGAATGCTTTGTAGAAGTAACTCCGGCGCTCTGTGCTGCTATTTTAGCATGTGCAGGACAGATTTAAGGCCAAGTGTAAGGGAGACTAAATCTGTTAACAGGTTTTACTCATCAGGAATTGCCTTCTGCCTAAGGCAGGCCTTCTTGGGTCTTGCTAGGATACAGATATTCTTTATCTGTAGTTGTCTGAGGCAGATAATATACACTGGATTCTGTTATGGCTTGTTAAAGAGAAAATACTTGAAAAATAAACAAAACTTGTTGACAAAGTAGTGAAAACAAGATGTCTTTTAAGTTTAAGACATGACACAAGTGGTACTCATGAATTTGCAAGGCTACTGTAGCTGTATACCAATGCAAAAGTCAACACAAAACCAGAAATGGCAAGACAGAAGTTTTGGTTTGGACAAAAGTGACCATTCCTTTCATGAGGCTGAGTGGCAACAGCAGGGTTTCTGAAAAAGCCTGGCATTCTGGGGAAAGCAGACTTCACTGGTGCAGGACGTTACCTCCGCATATCTGTTGGCCCTTCATTTTCTCAGTCACAAACAGCATGACCAGCTAAGGGGAACACTGGATTGTTCGAACATCATTAGCAGCTTGGGTATGAGTTTGAGGTTATTTAAGTCATCCACTGCCTGACAGGTCATTTTCCCTTCCTTATCTCCTTTTCTTTGCCTTGCTTTTCTTCATCTGTGACTTAGGCAGTCAGTGCAGCCACTTTTTACAGCACCTTTCTTGTGAACAGAATAACCAGTGCTCTTGGACAGGCATGAAGATTTGCTAAAAAGAAGCAAGGCTGTTCCTGTAGTTTTTCCAGAAGCAAGGCTGTAAGCCAGAGAGCACATACAAGACTTGTTTTTGCCCATCCCTCCGATTGTGAATCTGCTGAGGTTTTCAATGCTGATAATCATTCAGAGTCAGTGAAAGTTTCTTTACCATTCAATGAGATTACTTCACACCACTCTTAAATACTTTCTGGCATCCATAAAAAGGTTTCACTGCATAAAACTGCAGAAAAAATCAAAGAAATGAAAAAGAAATTGCCAGCATTCTTAATTTGGAAAAAAAACTCAACCTCTTTTGCTTGTGTTTAATAGATTTATTAAAACTCTCCGTGTTTATGAACACTCTATTTGTGTATGAAATACCAGTTAGGGAAATGAGATTATGCTACATTTGAGTACAATAGGACCAAATATACTGTCCAAGACATTTCAGTTCCACCATGCATAATTTGGAGTCGGTTGAACTACCAGTTCTCGGATGCTGGTTCATTTTCCCAACTGTGAGTCTTTTTGTTTGTACTTGTCTTACAACTTTTTAAAGTGTGCCATACAGTTCTAATCTTATGAAAGTAGCCTATGCTACTTCTCATAGAGTAAAATAATGATCAGTGGAGGGGTTTCATGCTGGCTCAACTGGCAATGAATAGCATTTATTCATGGTACAAAATTAGTAAGTATAAATAAATATTTTAGTTTCTCTATGTTTGCTTTTTTAAAAGAACTGTACTTAAGTGAGTTAATATTTGGGTTGCCACCTTGGCTGCAGCTGTTGCAAAGAGTAATCCCTCCTAAGATGTAAAGAAATTAACCTCTGTTCTTTGCTCTGCAGGGAAACACAGTTGGAGAACAGTGTGGAGAAGTGTAAGTTCAGGAACAGAGCCCATCAGAGGAATCCCAGGATTAAGAATACACTTAAAGGTTTTTCTGCACCACCAAAATGCTGAAGAAAGCTGTGTCTAAAAGACTGGAAACAGAGTTACAAATAAAACTAGCTCAACTATTAGAGGGTTTTTGGTGGTTGATCCCATACCTATGCAGAGGTGTTAGGGTATGTATCAAGCATTTAAAAAATTCAGACATTCATAGTAATATCTCTCTGTTTAAAGCGAGATGCCTGTGAAAGTCACTGCTTCACAACATGGAGCTCCACAAAATTATCATCCATTCTTCGTGTATGGCAAGTGATGCTATTTTTAGACTAAAATGATCACAAACACCATATCCTTCTCTTTCTCTTTCTGCTTTTTTGTCCTATCATTTTTTACTGATACAGATATAAGGTGGATGATTCAGCACTTGTCCTGC
Source organism: Oreocharis arfaki (assembly GCA_013398015.1). NCBI lineage: Eukaryota > Metazoa > Chordata > Aves > Passeriformes > Paramythiidae > Oreocharis > Oreocharis arfaki. Next base: position 295,131 of record VZRR01010567.1, on the reverse strand, counting down.
ACTGTCTCATAAATAATGCCTTCTCTGGTAGTCTACCTCATAAATGGCAGTATTTTTCTAGAAAATATTGCAAGTTTTGATTTTTAGCTATCCCTTCTCAGCCTAGCTGACAGCTGTGAATTCCTAACATCTGTTGTGTTATTAATATTGCGCATGAGCTACATGTGGAACTGTCCTGGTTACAGAGAAAGTATATCGAGTTTTACCACTGTGTGCATGTGACTAAGTTGTTTATTCCACACCACCCCGTCGTTGCTGGGGGTATGGTTTTGGCAGGAAAAGCCAGGGGGAAGAATGGGAAGTGCTCAATCTGGCCTGCCCTCCCAGCAGGAAGGTGTTGGGGTGAGCTGCTGTGGACCTGGCCCCTCTCGCACCACCAGTGGTCGTTTTCCCCCTCCTTGGAGCTGTGGCTCCAAGAGCTGGTGCTGAAGGACAGCAGCGATGAGCCCGCTCTGAGAAAAGCAGAGCCAAGTGACTGGTAATCCTGTTGTGTGTACTGTGAGAGGGACAACAAAATTATTGCTGGCCACTGGGGATCAATATGGGCATGGATGTTCTTGCTGAATAAACCAGGCCCCATAGTACATGTACTGAGCCCAATGTCTTCCTTCTTCAAAAGACATCCTGCTTCAGCTGAGAGATGGATATTCCAGGAAAGCAACTGGTTTGTTCAATGATTAGGTGTGTTAATCTACCATTATTTTAAGTAGGATTTATGTTGTAATTGTATTCAATGTTATTATTAGAATTAATCCCACAGACTTAATCATGGTTGTGCTTTTGAGAGGAGATTAAAAATGAATTATCCTTTTGCTTATGGAAGAATTCTACTAGTTTTTATTTTCTACAGTATTTTGTGTGGTGGTCTACAATTCCACTGAACTTATGCTATGATTCTGTGAGTTTTGCAATAGTAAGAGTTGTGCAAATGACGGTGACTTGGATTTTATTCTTTTGAGATATGCTGCATGTGTCATCCATAGAAGAAAGAGCAGCTTTAGCAAATAAGAAATTTGGGGGAAAATATTGAAAGTAAAATACTTCAGAGCATTATTTTAAAATATTTTACACACAACTGAAGACAATTTTGGAATGAAATAGCATTGCATTTAAAATAAAAACATTATTTTGAGACTGTCAGAGTTACTTATGTGAGGAGGGGGAGTTGCATCACTATCTATGAATCAGACAATTCTATGTGCTCAAAAGAAATTCATAAATTCCTGTTTATTCTAAAATGCATGTTCTACCAAAAAATTTCTTTCCTCCACACCCGTTTCAGCTTTAAAGCCTGCTGGGAATACTTACAGCACAGTCAGCAGGTGAAGTTATTACATATGGCTCTGTTATGGCTTTTTTATTTTGGGGAATATATAAGGAGAGAGAGATTTTTTAAGAAAGCTATTATTATTTGCTCATTTATAATTGGTCCTAATGTCAAAATGCTATGGTCCGTGGCAAGAAAATTTTCCCTTTTTAGTTAGAAAATGACAGGTGCTGTGATTTCATGCAGGCTGAGATTTTTAGAAGAAAGACAAGAAGCAGAAGCATAGCATCTGTCCTGTGAGAGATAGTACAAATTGTAGGGTGGGAATGTCTCATGTCCTCAATGCTTAGGGCTGTCATTCTTTAGAGCAGATACTCTGTACACACTAACTAGCTTTTAATTTTTTATGCCTCTGGAGTTCTCTGTACCCTTATGGCCATAAACAAATATTATTTGTGTAAGGGTGGGATGAGTGAACAAAATGCTTGAAGTCACATAAGGGCTATGCTACAGCCCTCCAAAATGATGTTTTTATACAAGGAATCTGAGGGTAGGTGCTGCTTTGGTCTGAATGCCTGCTCCTGTTGAGGATGGCAGGGGGTGTTTATATTCAGGAACAGGTACTCACTTTTCATAGTAACAATTTCTACTCTGTTGGGAACCAAAGGGATGACACTTGTGCCAGAAAAAGTTCATTAATACTTGCTCTCAAAATAAATCAGATAGTCTTTGTTTATTAAATTTGATTTTAAAATTTATTAACCCATAACATATAATTGTGCTTTTTATCTGAAATTACCAGATTGACATTACTGAGAATCTAAGGCGGGCCCATTTTACTGCATGAGATCATAATGGGTAAACAGAATCTGGGAAGTTTTCCTTTATTCACTGAGTGAAACTAGTTTGGTGCAGAGGGCCAACAAGGTCCTTGAGGAATGTGTCACCTAATTTCCCTTTCAAGAGCTTCAGTAAGAGATACACGTGGAGTTTCCTGGCTGAAACAGCTGTTAAATAGTTGCCTCACAGATTGCTTTTGAAAATAAGACTTATCTGTGTGAGCACAGGCAGGAAGAAAACACTTACAAACAGAAGAACCTAATGGTACTAAAATGGGTGTTCTGCAATCAGAGAGTTCAGCTGAGTGGGATTTCCCTGTCTTTTTTCCTTCACTAAAGAATAGCCATTTTTCAGAGCTCTTGTGACAGAAAGGGGTATGGCTAATGAGATCCTAATTCAGCTAAGAGTTCCAAACATTTCCAAGTAAGTATTGTTACCAAATTTAGGGCAGTTCTTTGTGGCTGTTTCCCATCTCCTCATGGCTCTCTGCCAAGTGCTGAATAATCTGGCCATAAGTACTGAGAACATATTTTATAGCTTTCATTTCATTTTCCAATATGCTTTTGTCATTTTTTTGGTCATAACTGAATAAGAAAGAACTTGTCCTGGGAATGAGTAGCTCCAGAGGCTTTTGAATTAGGAGAGCTCTGAATTAGAAACTGTAAACTTCTGAAAATGCAAGGTGAGGAAAACAAATGAAGCACAAATAAACTGCCTCTCTTAGATTGAGCAGTTTTTGTAGTCTCTGTTGTTCCTTTGCACTGCGGGTATAGACGCAGTCCCAGAAGTAATTCCTATAATTTAAGTTTTTAAGGTTAAAACTAGCTTTTGCTCATAGAGCAAGTGAGTAGCCTGAAAAGACAGAGAAGTGTAAGAGCAACACATTCCCTACAGAGGCAGCTGCACACTGCGAGAGGTCTGGAGAGTGCATGACAGCCACCCTGTCTCATCCTGAGAAGGACAGGGACACTGAGTACAAAGAGGGTTGCCTGGGACATGCCTGGCAGAAAGTTGTTCCTTCTTCTAGCTGGAATAATTTTGAAGACCATACGTTTCAGTTCAGAGAGATGATTTTGAATATCTATCATTTTTCTGTCAGTAACACATCTGCATTTTCTCCATCATCTGTTCTGAATTCCTGCATTGCTGTGAGTAACTCATTTTGGGCTGGCAAGCTAGATGCCCTTCCAGGGAACTATTCCCATCCATAGTTCCTGGACCAGTTGTCTGATCTTCCGAAAATCTCCTTGATGTTTCTGCAAGTTAGGGCTTGGGGAAATACTGAAATTTTGGCCCTGTAGTAGCCAAGCCTTTATTGCTGGCACTCCAAAGAGGTTTTTTCTCCTTCAGACAGCCCTGTGATACCAGCCCAGCATACCATCGAACTGCACACACTGAGTCTTGCCAAAGGAAACACTGCACTGGGCTTCACCCACAGGAGTCACAGAGTCCGAGCACTTTATCAGCCACTCAGCAAAGAAATCGAAGACATGAGAGATGGAAGGAATGATTGGTCATTTAATCTCTTTTTCTGTTTTTGCTGGTCTGGTTGCCAGGGAGATACTGTATTAAAAGGAGTGGTCCACATATTAGCTTCACTTCATCATGAAAACAGCATTTAAAAATAAAATTTAAAAATACTTGTGAACTGAAAATATTATTGTGTCGCTGTTTAGCCAAGCTCAAATAATTTAATACTTTCAATGTTCCTTGTAAATTATCTGTTCAGGCCTTTTTCTGTGGTTCTCTAGATGCTGTCCAGGTTTTCCTACTGATATCCCTATAGGAGAAAAGGTCTATTTAGATCTGCATACCATTTTTTCTAAATCAAATTCAGGGGCTTGTTTATAGAGAGTGCTTTAACACAGTTCATGCCCTCTTCCCATATTCCTTTCTTGATCCTTCTAAAAGGCTTCCAGGGCAGACTCCCTCTGTTTTCTCTTTTGTGGAAATGGAAGATGAATATGAATTCTACTAACTTTTTCTTCCCCCCTCATAGTTTTTCCTTGATAACATATGATACATGTATTTCTAAGCTGAAAATAAACTCAGTGCAAATATTCACTGAAGTTAGCATGGCAGTCGCTTGCTCTGTGAAACTAACCAGGAATGGACAGAAGGTAGAGAAATCTGTGGGTAAAATTTGAGACGAGTTTTTACCCTTCTTTCAAAGAAGGGGTTTAGGAGGGATGCAGGATGTCCTGGAATAAAAGCAGTCCGGCCCTACTGCAAAGGGAAACTCCCCTCCTGGGCAGGGCTCAATGTGACAGTATGTACCAGACACCACTGCAGCTTGTTCAGCTGGGGAGCAGATGCAGAGACGATGGTGTTGCTACCAGGGAAAAAATTCAACCCAGCTGCTTGTTTTATTAGTTCAGTTGTAGCGGTGGTGTGACAAGAAACTCCAGGGCAGTGTTTCTAACCTCAAATTGCTGCTTCTGCCAGAGCTGGAGAGACCACTGGAGGGAATTTGCCAAGGTGAAAGGACTGGAGAGGTGGTGGCCGCCTGATCTGGCCCATAATGCTATGTCTGTGAGATTTAGCTACTTCTCTAGACTTGAAAGATAACCCAACAGACTAACATCTAGTTTGGAACACTGTAGCCTCAAAATTTTTACAGAGGATCATGCAGTAAGATACTTCTGAAATCAAGCATCATCCCATTTGTTTAAAAGTTTGGTAGCACAAAACTATAAATTAAAGCAAATACTAAGCAAATATGAATGTTAAGTTTCCTAGATTATTAGTGGATGTAGAGGTAAATTTTGTAAAGTGCTGGAAGTGTTATCAGTCATTATCTTCTGAAAGTCCACACAGCTGGGGAAGTAGATTGAAAAGCGTTCCTGTTAGTGTAGGAAATGACTTCATTACTGACATTAGCATTACCTCCTGCTTCTGGAGCACCCTGCATTACTATTCATATACATCTGTGCTCATGGGCATTTGCAGTACAGTTGTATCCTTTTGCCACATTGTAGAGGCCCCTTGACTAGTCCTGCAAACTACAAAAATCTGCAACTTTTATGGTGATGTGTGGACAATGCTTCAAAAACTGCAGAACAGGGGTCTCACTGTGAATTTCAGTGACTGGCTGTTTAGTGCCTAGATTAACATGAAATCTAAAATGAAAGCTAAAAAAGGAGGAAATCTCCAAATAAATATTAGCGAGACAGTAATTTTATGACTTTGTACATCTCTAATAGGCAAGATTGGGTTGGAGATCTCACGACAAGTACTGTACTGGACATCCTGTGCCAGTTTTGTTGGAAGAAATTAGGAACTCTAAAGTGCAGATGGGGGTCACAAAATTTAACAATGGAAAATCATACCCTATATATCAAATCAGATTGCCAGGGACTGCTTTCTTTACCACTGCACTGCCACAATGAAATAGTAATTCATTCCTCGATCTGTAGGGATGTAGCCATCCACCTGAATGTAGATTTCTTTTAGAGGAGTGTGGAACTTCAGATTGACTGATGAATGATGCAGAGCAAGTCCAGCTGCTGCTACTGGGTGCTCCTGTAGTGTAGCATCAGCATGCTGTGGAGGCTGCTGACCAGGAATTAAGGAAGCTCTGCCTCGTGAGAAAGACTGAAACATCTGGTCAACAAATGGCCATTCACTTGTTTGTTTTATGAAAGGGAAAGCACTTTCTTTCAGGCTGCTTTCCCTCTGTTTGACAGTCTTAAAAAATTAAAAAAGGGAGGATAGTAAAGCAAAGCAGAGCTGTGCTTTGATCTGTTTCTTTTCATCTGATTGCTCTTCTCTTGAATCTCTGCAGTGGCTCATACAGGTGTTAACAGGACTGGCAAGGGCTTGTTGGTGTGTCCTGCCTACTGACACCCATCCATCCTTCAGTACCAGTGCCAGGCAATTAGAAGTGGCTGTAAAGTTCTTTTAGTTCATAAAAATTTCCAGAAATACTTCCTTCAGTGTAGTTTTTCAGCTGAAATGCGGTGCAGACAGCAGGCTAGGTATGTGAAATCCATGGCTACAGGAGTATGTTTTAAAGTCTCTAGGCCACAAGTTTGTTCTTCTTGCCAAGAAGAGAGAAAAAATTTATAAACTGGAAAAAGAAATGAAAGACGTCAGGAACAAGCCAGAAAAAAGGAAAAGAAAAGCTAGAGAAACACAAGCAGAAAAAGAGACATGTATTATATTAATAATGCAACTTTTAAATCAGTTGCTGTGGAATTCTAACCTTATCTTCAAAAACAGCAATGATAAAACTGGAGGTTAATGCAGGGGGGTCTTAATAAGTTCAATAAAGCTGACTTTAAACCCTAGTCCTTGGCAGAATTCAGTGATATGGTATATATTATAATTATTAATTATATTATATTTTTTGTAATAGATAATATTGTAGGTTCCTGGAATACTGTGTGGTGGGCACAATACAGATACAGAAAAAGACACAATCCCTGATCCTGAGGGTTTTGACCTAAATAAAATTAAGAGGCTTATTTCATCATGTTAGTGGAAGACGAAACCAGAAGTTTATCATGCTAAATACTTTTGGCAAGGCATTCTTAAACTGTTCTGTTCATCACTCTGAGTTCCACAGCATAAGATTGAAAAATGTGTTTAGTTCATCATCCAAATACTGTTCATCCAAATATTTCTCAGCAATATCACCTTCTTTTAAACAAATGTGAGTTCTTTGTTGAGTAGATGGTCTATTTTCTTTTCCTCTTGTGCTGGTTTGAAGCAAATTTGGAGGAAAATATCCTCTGATAGAAGGCGAATTACAGCCACCCCTCCCCCACCAGGTTGAGGAAAGAAATCTTCCTCAGGGGAAAGTGAAAGAGATGGAAAAAAACTATTTATGTAACAAACACACAGGAAAAGGAAAATAATGCTATATAATAAAATCTCTCACTGTGGTGAGAAAACCTGGAAGATTTGTAGAGTCCTTCTGTGGGTGTTGTCTCCCTCCTCCTTCTCAGAGCTAGGTTGGTGTGGGGGCCTCCCCCTCCGGACTGGGGTCAGGTCTCACGGTGCCTGGTTCTGATGTTCTGAACAAGTCCAGGAGAGAAGGAAAAAAAACCAAAGTCCCAGGAAAAACAAAGTTTAACTCTCTGTCTCTCTCTCCGAAGAAAACAGGGCCAGATAAAAAAGCTGGCCAAAGAAAGACCAGAAGGGTGCTTCCTCCTGCTCCACTCCCTGCAGAAGCCCACAGAGCCAGATAACAGTGTCCTTGGAGCACAGAACTGCTTTGAAAACGTTCATCTGACTTTTTTTTTCTCTTGCACCCTGTTTTAAATCCACAGAAAGGCACAAGATTCATGTCTGAGCGATATGGGGGATACACACCATAAAGTCACCCCAGGACGCCTCTTTTTGACAAAATATGCCCTCTTCCCTACATAATATGTTTTCCTGCTTTTCTACTCTGGTTCAGTTTATATGAATTAAAATGTTTTCATTGGAGTAATTAAATTACATCTCCTGTTAGCATAATTCAGGATATTTAATATACATGTAAGAGTGACAGTTTTAAATGCGAAGTCTAATTAAACCTTTAAAACCTTTCTTATGAACAGAAGACACTGGTAGCACTATAAGACAATTCTTTTTCTTGAAACATCAAAATTGGTCAAAAATAGTCAACTAAACTCTAAAACATTTGCTACAGAGATAGCACTAGTTCCAGTAAAGAAATGAGAAGGTGCTAAGTTGTATAAAAATTAGTAGCCTAGATTATGTAAATTTTACATTTAAAAATTAACAAGAAAATGAACAACTAAAATATCTTCTTTTGTAAATAAGAATATACTTGGCAATTAAACAGATAACTTATAAAAAGGCTTAATGGAGTTTGTAAGGAAAATGTGTAGTCATTTTTATGCTCTTAATGCTTGAGAGAAAAATATAGGCATTAACTTTTTATGTATGATTAGCAGATGTAATGAAAACTAAGTTTTGGTGGTGTTTTATGGTCTTAGTTGATAATAATAATTACAATTAGATCTTATTTTATGAAATAGACAGATCTCTAGTTCATCATCCATGGAACAAGTAACAATATCACAGCATTACAATAAATGGTATTGTGACCAGCAGTGGCTGGTCAGGGATCAAAGGAACAGGGAGGCAGCTGACAGAGCTAAGTACACAGGCTAAGCAGCAGTGAAAATTCTGACTTTTAATTAAGGAAGGTGGAGAAGCTCATCTCATGGGTTCTCTGCATACTCTTTTTATTAAAATCTTTGGAAACAAGGTATTAAAACATTTATGAACATGTTAAATATGAATGGAGAAACATATCATCAATCAGTAAGGAGTCTGTCTTGCAGAAGGAGTGAAAAACAGCTTCCCAGAGAAGTTAAGTATATGAGTGTTCAGCTGTGTATTTTCATTGTGAGTAAGCTCAGTGCCCTTTCATCCAGATGTTTCTATGCTGTGGTCTGGGTGAAAAGTTGACAAGGTTCACAACGCTTCAAAGATCCACAGCTTAACTGAGCAACCCACTAGCAGGAGTGTTAATCTGCTATAACACCTCTTGATCAACTTGGGGAGATTCTTCTCACTCTCAGATTTTGCCAGTTACAGAACTCCTTGGTTCATCTTGGTCTGTAGTACCTAGAAAAGAAGCTTTGAATACATCAGAGAAACAATTAGAGGAGACAAGACAGTCAGGGAAGAAAGCAGTGCAGGCAAAGCCTGAAATACCTGTCTAGATTTCAACAGTTCACTATACTGAAAAGATGCCTTTTGTTTAGTAAACACATCGTGTTTCATCACTGGAACAAGACAAACTCGCACTTAGAGACAAAGAGAAGACGCTGGAGAATATACATTTCTAGTCCTAGAACATATACTCAATGTAATATAAGGTTTGTGTGTAAGGTTCATTTAATTTATTGAATAAAAGCCCTCCCTACATTGAGAGAGGTGTCACAATTCTGCTTCAAAGTGTACTCGTACCTCTTGTACTTTAGATAATTTTTCTGCTTTTAAATGTCAAATAAAAGAAACACATCTTATTTTGCTTGTCTTTGTTATAATATGATGAAAGATGAGGGCCGGAGTGGTAAATCTGGGCTAGGTTTTAGAAACATTAGTAACCTGTCTGCATCTCCCCAAATCTAGAAGAATGGGTTAAGACACCAATGTTGTGTGGCTTTGTTTAAACATACACAGTGATCCAAAACGAGATCCGCCTGAACAATTTCATTGCCCCAGAGGGGATAGTGCCCTGGCTGCCCAGCTGCCTAGGAATCCCAGGAACAAGAGAAATTATTTCCCATAAATATTCTTTTATTGAAGTTTTTTTTTTATTATTATAATGTTATGCAGTTATATGATCAGTGTCTTCGTTCTGTTCTCTCAGCTCAGTTTTGATTCGGCATTGAGTAGAGCCCAAAACCATTGTGGGTTTCTTTTTTTTTTTCTCCAAGCAAAAATATGCTTTTTTTCCTCACACAAAGTATGTGATGGCTTGAATATTTGGTAGCTTTTTAAAATGCTGGTGCCTGATTTTATACAAGAGACAATCTTTCTGTGAAATTAAAGAACCTGCATTTCGAGTAGCATGGCTTTGATGAAGCTGTTGTAGTAGGGTTGGAAATAGATGATCTTTAAGGTCCCTTCCAATCCAAACCATTCTATGATTCTACAATACTATTCCATGACTTAAAATTGAATTAAAGTATCCCATTAATAACAGCTGCTAGTTTTTAACAGTTCAAATAGCAAAAATATAAATAACCATGATTAACATTGTTTCATTAACATGCAGTGATTGGGGAAAATATTTTATTTTTAATAATATTAATTTCTACTTTTTTCCCATATGATTTCCGAAACCCAGCATAGTCTGCTTTAAAAACCAGTGGTTTTAAGGTGCTTAGGTTGCAATGTTCTCAACCAGAATTTTTCGCAACCTATTTTGTTCTTTGTCCTTTTCAGATTTTAACTTTACTCTAGTTGACATTTTTCTCAGAGTACTTCTCAAGTAATTGGCTGGGGCGGGGGGTGGGTGGATAAAGTATTATTATATCTTACTGTGAATGTTTTGGTTATCCAAACCTCATTGTGAGTTTCAAAGTCACCGGAAAACTTTAGATATGGAAATCCTCTATAGCTGTCCCCAGGATTTAATGCTTCTCCCAGTGAAGTCAGTACTGGTCCCGTTCCCAGTTTCAGTGTGAGCGCATCAGCCAATACATCCAGAATTACTGTGACCTGTGGAGCTTAACATCTTGGTCACCCACATTAACAAGGAGATCTCTGCACTCAGGAGAGAGAAAAGCCTTTTTGAAAATAAAAGAATTAAATACTTGAGCCTAGAGGAAGGCAAAGGAGGAAAGTAAGCAAGTTAAAAATAAGGGAGAACAAAAAGAAGGGCAGTGAGGGGAATTAACCTAGTTCATCAGTTGTTTTACTTGTGGGTGAAGTTGGGAAATCCTTTCCTAGAGTCAGCATGAAAACTAACTCCAGCTCGGGGCTCCGTCGAGCATATCCTTGGCTGACTTGCTTTGGTGTGAGCCAAACCACTGAAGTGTAGATGAAGGAAAGAGATGGAGATGCCAAATATTGGGATGCAGCTGTCTGACTTTTCCATATAAAAGTCAGCAAAATAGAGATCTACATATTTTGCAAAACTCAATCCATTTTCCGAAGGAAGGTCATAGAATTAAAAAAAAAACATCCGAAAACATTTATAAATAATGACTGGATTGGGCTTTGATGCTCGTTCTTACCTGACAGATGGCAAGCCCAGTTCCTCTACTCATATGGGGAAAATCAGCCTCTCCTCTTAGGAACCATGGAGAGTATAGTTCATAGCCTATAGCCATATTTCTTAATTAAATAATTTAAAGTAATTAGGACTATAAATCTGTTGATTAGTTTTTTACTTCACAGAATTCAGTAATTTTGTAATTCTTTGATCAACTTCAGGACACCTCTTCATGTTTTCTTCTCTCTTCCCTTTGCTTCTTTCTTTCTTAACTGGCATTTCAGCCTTTTCATATTTTATTCAGAAATAATGCATTCCCAAATTCTTTAAATTTCTGCTTTTTCTGCTTCACAGCAGTCCTGTCTCCACATCCACTCTGAGTCTTTTCCAATACACAGTGATGTTAATACATAAAAATTCCATCAAAATCAGCAGATTTAGGGCAGGCTTGTTCCCTAGGGTATTAAGTAACAGCAGGTAGGAGGCACATGTATGAAGCACAACTGTTAGACCAAGGGGAAAATCCTGACTTTTCCAGACTTCTTTTTAAGCAAATCACTTAAAAACTTGGCATCCCGATGTCCTACAATTCTCATAGTAATGATGATACTCAGCAAAATAAAGCAATTAAGATCTTACAGATAAAAAGGTATAAAACTTGTCGACAATATTATTCCTCCTGAGGACAGTCCCATAGCATCACGCAGAAAACTGGAAGTTTGCTGCTCCTTATTGCTTTTCAGATTAGTCGTTATACAAGACTTAGTCCGAGCTGGTGGCCTTCCAAGGGTGTCTGGTATCAGTGAGGGGAAGGGAGTGAGAGGTAATGCTGGCAGATGTCCCAGGGTGATGTGAAATAGCAAATTAAGCAGAACATGAAGAAAATGGTTGCTCGTGGTTTAGAGAAGCTATTCAGTAACTTCAGGTAAGAAATCAAGGAGTTACTCTTTTCCGTTTGGAGTGGATGGTGGCACAGAGGTGTGTCCCACCATAGTTTACAGGGCTGCACAGACCTCTGCAAGGTAGCTCTGGAGATTCAAGGATTGGAGCTCTGGATCGTTCTACACTTCAGTCTGCTGGGGCTTCCATGTTAACCTAGCACTGGTTCCATGTTTTCCCGAGCAGAATGAGCTCAATTGAATGAGAGAGCCCCTCACAGACCTTTGGGTGTCCAACTGTTCTGAGCAAGGGATCCTTCTATTGTGATATTATCAGAAGGTGGCAAAAGAAAAAAAAAAGCAAGACTTTGACAAGAAATGTCAAAATCCATTTTCTGCTTGAGATGACATTGTAGTCCAGGTATCCATTGCAATGCTTTTCCAATAGAAGGCCTGGTCAAGGGAAAAATAGGTAAAGTGACTCTCAGCAGGACAGTAAAGTTCTTCTCTTCTTTTCCTTTTTTTTTTTCCTTCTGAATGATTTCTTTCTGTAAGAATGCAAAGTAAAGCCAAAAGTCTCTAAGGTATCTTTTCAACAGACTTCCAATCTGTAATGATGGTTCCAATTGCCAAAATATTTAAAAGGCCTCTTGAAAGTCAAACACTGCAGAAATAAAACCCTTTCTCATGCCTGAAGAACTAGATTATACAATTTTTATGGAAATCTTTAAAATAGGACCATAACAAAGGTCTGACATTTTACTACATAATGTGGAGTGCGTAGATAACCAGACATTCCCCCAACAGTTCTATAGAAAACAGTTAAAAGGAACTTTAACATTATATCTGGAGTTAACAAGTGTTTAAAAAACCAGGTTCTCGTGACAGAAGGGATTAAAGTATTTGCTAAAATACTTAAATAGGTAAAATAAATAAATAAAATAAATAGGAGATGCTATTCTGGTTTTGATTCCAGTCAAAAGGGGAGGAGCTGGTTATGAATGTGAAGGAGAAAGGTAATAAGCATAGCAAGGAGCTGGTGACTTCCTCGTGCTTAGGAAAAGGAGAGGCACCCTGAGAGCAGGAATCAATAAACTCAGGATTTGTAGTTAAGATTTCATAAATACATAAGCCAAGGTGAAGGGACTTAAGGACATAAAGGAAGTCTTGAAAGAAAATACTCTAAAGGAACAAGCATAACCTGTCCAAGAATGGTGAAAGGGTAAGAAGTTTAAAGGAGTTCTGATCACGTGTTTAGCTCTGCACTGGCGTTTAACTCTAGAAGGAAGTACATAGGAAATCAGATAGAAATTCGGTTGGCTATAAATTAATTGTAAATCAATAGCACTAGCACTTGGCTAAGGACAGCAGAGTAACTAGGTGATATTCCATTTCTTCTAAGTTAATATTATTAATGTTTTATTGTTGCTTTATTATTTGTTATTAATGCTTTCATTAACTAATTAACAGGAAGCACAGTGTCGTTTCCAGTTGGCTGTTCTTTGGGGAGGAGAGCCAGCAAAAGATGTTACTTAGAAGACACAAGTGTTTTTTGCATCCATGATAATTTTAAAATAACTAATTGGTAACTAATCCAATACTGGGTAAGGCCTCAGTCTAAAACAAAGGTAAAACAAAGGTAAAACAAATAGGAGAACCCTGAGGTGAGCTGAGTGTTTTAAATCATGTGAACTTGACAAAAGTCATCCTAGGTGCCTAAAGGACTTGATGAAGAAAGCTCAGAAAAAATTAAATGTCTTTTAGAATCTGTGGAGATCAAGTTCAATACTGGGTGTATGGAAACAGCAAATACAGCACTTACCTTGGAAAGTAAAGAGCTGGGAAATTCTAGTTAAGCTAAAGTGTTCTAGAACAAATAGATAGTTAAAGAAACCATCTGTAGGCATTTGGAAGACAACACAAGTATGAGCAATGTGTTTTTTCAAGGAAGGTTCATATCAAGCTCATCAAATTTCCTTGTGCAATGAAAAAGTCATTCTAGATGAGTGAAGCAAAAGATAACATAGGTTAACTGTGAGTCAATTTGAATTATATTAATGACAAGCAAGCTGGGAAGATGTAATCTTGCTGAAACTCTTATGCCCACATATAGAACAGAGTTGGAAACCAAAGAGAAGGTATCAATATGTTAAGTGAAATCTTCAATACTGGAATAAATTACAGTGATGAAGCAGAGAACTGTAGTATTGAGCTTTCCACAGATAAGCAGCTGGAAGAGACTTCAGGAAAAAAAGGCTTCAGGTAAAGATTCAAAGAAATTGTGAAAGATTGGAGAAATCATCCAAATGATTGTTCAAAATTCGCTGGGACCAGTGCAGATTAGCACCAGGAACAAGTAAGTGTCAGAATCCAGGATAGGAGCAGCTGGATAGGTGGCTGGTCTTTAAAAAAAAAAAAAAACAAACAAAAAAGGACATTCAAAAATGACCATGACCCAAAGGTGTCATAATGCTGGGAGAAGGCAAACCTTAACTGAGATGTACAAATATGAGTGTGGTCTCCAAGATACAATAATCCAGGTACTCTGTACATGAGGGGCAGACAGCGTCTGGTGTAGGGCACTGCCTTTGAAGCAATGTATAGGTAACTGGAGGAAGTTTACAGAAACAAGGATTTATCAGAGGGCTACAAATAAAGATGTATGGGATATTTGGGATTCGTTAACTGGAGACAGACAGGGCTGAGCATGGAGGTTAACAGTCTTCCAAGTATGTAAGAGTTGGTTCCAAAGTGTAAGGTAGAATCTGTAGTGAATAGGGCAGGAAATGATCAGCCTAAATCAGCATGAAAGGTTCTGGCTTAACATCGGTATAAACTTTTTAACAGGAATGATTGTGAAGTATTTGGGCAGATTGCCTGAGTAAACTGTGAAATTGCAGTCAGTGGTGGTGTTTAGGAACAAGCCATAATAGGTATTTGTCTCCTCAGCCTTTTCATTCTTGTGCCCAGACAGACACTGCCTTACAGTTTGATCATATTTTTTAAGTTGTAACCATAGAAAGAAATTCTCTGCAATAAATTCTTTAGCAGTTGTGGCAGGTTAGGTGCAGAAATACAATAGAAAGCAAAGTGGGGAAATACAGGGAAACCAAATGAAGATAAATATTACGTTGTTGCATATTTTTCTAACACTTTTAATGCCCAAACGCTAATGTAGAGAGAACCTGTAACATCATTGCAGAGTGAGTCCAAGAAAAGAAAAGAAGTTGAGAGAGAGACCTTTTTTTCTTGGGACTGAGGTTAAGCAACTGATATTTGTCCACGAATATACTCTGTGACAGAGATACTTGGAAACATAAGATGAAATTATTAAATAGTTATACTTGCTGATATTTCTCAAGAGGACGTGACACTACCTCCAAGTACTAAGCCTCCAGCTGTCAGACTTGCAGTCACTATGACTGCCTCTCCCTCAGGGCTCAGATCCGTGCTCTCAACTTTTGAAGTCTCTGCTTCTCTCCCCAGTTTTGGCCAAAGTGCTGCCTGTTGAATAACTTCATCCTCAATGCTGTAAATGCTGTAGATCTTACTCAGTGTTGGATGAAACAAAGATCAAAACTCAAATTCTTTTGACGAATTTCATGCTAGGCTTGTCTGTACTCTGTATTGTGGTAGATGACAGAGACAATGCCCATTTGAGGGCATATTTAAGAGAATTTTCATCACATCAATAGGCTAATTGAATTCAAAGAATGTTTCTGCTCACTGCTTCCTATGATCCATCCACAAGCAGGAGTGATCAGGACAGGGACAATTTTGTCAGTGTTTGTACAACTCTGAGAGTGCATAGATTATATATTATACGTTACTAAGAACTTGAAAACCCTAATACCTTAACTTGATCTCTAAGCTAGGATTTTCTCCCTTGTTTTATATATAATGTATTAAAACCTGTCTTGTGATATAACTAACAGATAAATCTTGTACCCATTTCTGTCTTGTCTGTCAGACACCTCTAGTAACAGCTGTACTTACAGGTGTGCATGAATATTTTGAGTAGCAGATGTTGTTTTCCTGAAAAACATATTTCTGGAAAGGTGCTGCTTCCAGTGCACAGTAACTTCTGCAAAAGTGTTTCATTCGACTTTGGTTGTAGAGCAATGACAGAGAAATCATGGCAGTGAAATAAGCATCTTAGTGTTGTAGATAAGTGTTATCAAAGATGCTAAGGATACATATTTGTAGCTGCTTCCATATTACTACTTATTAAATATCAGACAGAATCTTGTTCTGGGGATTAGCTTTTTATTTATTACGATTTCCCATTTTTAGCCAATTCTAATGAAAAACACAGTGCTAAACAACACTACATCAATAATTGAATCAAATTCACTCCCTGCTTTATGTTTATATTTTAGTTCTGAGTATTTAATATCTAGATATGCTTAATCTGTAAAGAGAGTGGGACACAAGGTACGTGCAATTAAGGCCAGTGCATGTGAGGTGCTTCTGATGGGGCCTGGAAACAGCAGCAGGTAATGCACAGGATGCAAACTCACTTGCAAAGTACTGAATCCAAACTTTGCTTTACCAGCCTTATCTTGACAAGCTGTACAAGACATAGAAATAATAACTACAGATACTTTCTTTTATCCATGTGACTAATCTTGGTTGGTTTAGACTTGACATCCCTGCTTTTCGTTTCAAAGAAGGATTAGAGGATTGAAAGAAAAAAAGGAGTAAGTCTTGAATGAATATAAAACAATAGTGATTTATACTGTCTTGTGAACCCTTTTTTCCTCTGGCTCTGATTTTAACATTTTTTCCTGATGTTCTGACTAGCAAAATGCCACTACCAGTTTGAAGAGAGACAAACTCATTCCGTTATGACACAGCAGCTATGACAACCTCTTTTATTGTTGCTTAATGCTATGTTCAAGAATGTCAAAACAGCTTCCAAATATTTCTGGTTTTGCTGTTTCAGGGACATGAAAACAGCAGCTTCAAATGTATTGAAATCTTATTCAAAACAGCTTAATACTTTGGGAGCATTTCTTGGCATCAGTGTGCTTGCCCATATTTCTAGTCATAAATTGTCCACTAGTCTTAAAAAAGTTAGAGTCTTTGAGACAGACAAGTAAGCCATACTCAATAAAACAGAAAAACAGAAGTGCTGATTAATTGAATGTGGAGACTAAGTTCTTGGTGGTGACTATTTAAATCTTCATTTCTCATTCACAAAAATCAGGGAATAGTCCAGTTCACCATGACCTGTGGTTTCCATTTGAAATGACTGTGTATGATTGCCTGCTTTGTTATAAAATGACTTCTGAATGTTTTTTGTGAAAGTAGTGCCAAATCATAAAAATCACCATAATAAGTGACACGCTTATCAGCAAATTTCAGCAGTCAGAGGAAGGAATTTGCTGGACACAGTAGATGAAATAGAGTTTAAAAAGATTAGGCAAAACTATTATCTGCTTTCTTATATGTACAGTTTGGGAAAAATACAATAAATCATTGGATCAGAGGAAAACTCATGTTGGAAGGGAATTTGGGATGTCTCTGTGCCAACCTCCTGCTCAAAGCAGGAGAGTCAGACCAGATTGCTCTGGGGTCAGACCAGATTGATGAAGGCTTTGAGCAAGCCCAGTTGGGGTTGACTCCCCCACACCCAGGATGGAGTCACACAGCCTCTGGGTCATCTGCTCCAGTGCCTGACTGCCCTCAGGGGAAAACTTCCAGAGGTCTGAACCTCTCCTCCTTCAGCTTATGCCCAGAGTCTTTCATCGACCCACCAGGCACAGCAGTGAAGAGCCTGGCTCCCTACGTCCTTGACAGCCTCCTCATGGGCACTGGCTGGGGGCTGCTGTTATCTCCCCCCAAAGCCTTCCCTTCTCCAGACTGAACCAGCCCAGCTCCCTCAGCCCCTCTGCAAGGATGTGCTCCTGCATTTGCCATCTGTGTCTCTCAGCTGCACTCACTCCACTGTGCCACTTATGCTGGGGGTGCCAAAATATACAATACATCTGAAGTTCATAAAACTATTTCTGTCTCCATCTTCCCCACTGTGGAAGAGCAGCTCATGAGGCGACAATCTGAAACTTTCATAAGGCAAATCAGGTCCCAAGTGGAATACCACAGGTCTTGATTCTTGGTCTAATGATTTCCTCTTGTTCCCATACTGATCCCCACTGTTTGCCATCCCTCAGACTTGTATGATGAAATCAGTTCAGATTGCTGTCTACCAGTGGTACTGCGGCACTGCAAATGTGCATTTTCATTTTTCTTTTCTTTAACATGCACCTCCATTTGCTGATCCAGATATAAGTCTTCCTCTGCATCAACTAACCTTGAGAATTGCAAATACAGCAATGGCCAAACAACACTGCTTTGCTTCCAGGTGATCTGAGGGCTAGTGGGACCTTTATCCTGCTGCCAGAACTCACTGTTCAGTATCCTAATGCTGGCTTGACTTTTGCTGCCTTTATACGTGATGGAGGGTGTAAGGAAAGAAAATTATTTTGATCAAGATTTATTTAATCAGAACTACTTGAGGATGTTAAGAAAAAATCAGTAGAAGTAACACTATCATGACAGTTTCAACATAAGAGCAATCCAAGTTTTTTCACTTCCTTTCACTAGGTGCAGTGCCTCCAAAATGTGCTTGCTTCAGAGCACATTCTTTACTTCTTGGTGTTTCAAAGTGAGAAAAAATCCCCAAAACAAGTGTAATTGGCTGTCCTATGCATTGAAGAGCACACTGAGGTTCTGCATCTGACAGGCTAAACCTGCCCCTGACCTGCTGAAGTGGCTGGGCACATGCTGCCTGACTTGCATTCCTCAACCCGTGGGAAAGGAGGATGTGCACCTTCAATATCCCAGCCTCTCATCAGAAAAGGGCAAACAGCTTGTGATGAGCATTGTAGGAAAGGGAGACAAGGAAATCTCTGAAATCAATGGGGCTTGAGGGAACCCAAAATTTTGCGGTTGGGGGAAGAGGCTGGGTACACCACAAGGCTCTGACTCCTCCAGGCCATCTCAAGCTATCCTAATTTGGCCCTCTGGATCACAAAGACCCTCAAGTAAGGCTGTCTTTGGTAAGTGGAGGTTAAGGCAATATAGTCTAGTCCACTGATTTCGTTGTTGCCTTTTTTAGCTGAAGGGGACCTTTATTTTCTACTGATCTTATTTCCCGAATAGGCATGAGGGAGGAAAGCTGAGTGAGAACAGTGTGGTGCTGCTCTGAGGGGTGAGAGGTGACCACTCTTTGGCAAGCTGACCCTGAAACTTTTCACATTCCTCTGTGGCCACAGTCACTAATAATTTGTAACTTGCTATTTTTTCGAAGCACACCAGAAATATCAGGGCTGCATGGAAAGCTCGGTGCATGCCCCACAGCTGTCTGAGGTAGCTGCACTTTTTTCACCTGGCCATGCTGCAAGCCCACTGTCCATAGCTCTATAGTAAAGAGGTTTCTTTTCTTGGCCCTCACAAGAGTAGCTTACCCTGCAAGATTTTCCTGATTTGGATGCATTTCTAGTTATAGAAGTGGAAAAGAGATTCTTTTAAAAGAAAAAGAGGAATATTATTTCATACTGAGGTGCAAATCATAAAAAGCCTTTTATCCCTGCTTATATTTAGTGATGGTAATTGTGGCATGAGAAAGGAAAGTGGCTCTTTCTTTTAAAGAGCTGTGGAAGAACAATTTCCTGCATATGCCAGCAGTTTACAGCTGATATATTTTCATTAGCATACTGGTATAAGTGCATTTCCTCCCCACCCCAAAATTGTCTATGACTAGAGATTTAAATCTGAACTTTCTTCCATTCACACAGAGGTTTTCGGAGGATCCTGAGCTTGCACTCCCACACAATTCCCATTTTTATCTGCCACTGCACTGGAGAGAGGCTGGGATGAAGAGTGTGCTGCGAAGAGGAGATTCATGACTGCCATCCCCTGGATTTAAATTATGAGTAACCATGATCCACGCACCGCCAACCATGTAAGTGGCTTTTGTATTCTCACTAGAAAATATATTTATTCTGTGCTTTCTTATACTTGTGTCTTTATATTCATGTTTTCATTTACCATACCACTTAGCAAATGATCCATGAACCCAGCTGTCCCCAGAGCTGTGGCTTGAAGGAAAGAAGCAAGACGGGGAGATGAGTGACAAAATGGTGTTTGCCTGCAGGTCTGGAGTGAGGCTGTCCTTCATGTGGCCCTGAACTCCTGGTGTGGAGGGGGAGTGTGGGCACTTCGGTTTCACATCCTAGAAGTGAGGTAGATGTAAGGACATGTGTACCCAGGCCTCATCCTGGCACAGAACAGAGCCATGGTCAGGTTGAACATAAGGCCTCACAAGTGAGTTGAAGTCCTGAGAGAGATAGAATCTAAGAGCAGGAACCCTTGCCACCTGAGCTGAGATGATGTCTAGAGTTAGGAAATAAAGGGTGTGTGATAGTCTGCAATAAAATAATTTTCAGGTTCTGTTTTGGCTGCCTGTTCATCTCCGCTCAGTGAGGCATTGGAACAGTAAGATCATATCCTGAGCCTAGGAGATGGACCTTTGCCTAAATCCAGAGTCAGATCAGAACACTGCACCCTTGACCCTGCTTCATGCACCTGGATTTGGTGAGTACAGTTCTCAAGTGAGAAAATGAAAAAACTGTGGAACAGAAATGGCAGCCTTTCTTGGGGAATACATGCCTAAGAGTATATAAGAGGTTAGTGTTATTTTAATTTCAACAGTCCTTGATGGATTTTCCTTTGCTAGGTTAAGAAGTGAATATAGGTATTTCCCAATTACCTTTACTTGATTAAGTGCCTTGAGGGTTGTATAAATGATCAGGAGTACTGTGTTCCAGGTCAGTAGTTAAATACTGCTCCAGTTCTAGTTATATTCTTCCATATTCTATCAGCAGGAAAATTTATCCCAGAAGAGTACAAACAGAAACATGACAGGAAAAACTTACTTACGGTCTGGTATGCACCTTTCTTGTCTCCTTTTTTTTTTTAATTTTAGAAGAATGATATGCAATAGAGTGACACCATTTTGAACATGTTTTCCCATCGCTGCTCTTCCAGCTCTAAAACCTGCTTTTGTTTGGATATTGTTACTATCTGCTAGACACTGATAGGAATGTGGAGTCACTCACTGAGGAAGGGAAACATGGTTCTCATTCAGAAGGAATGTAGCTTCATCCATGCAGTTTACAGCACAGTTGTATTTGTAGTTGAGCCGTGGGATCTTGTGGCAGTAAAAATCATTGTGATTTACAGGAAAATGTCACTCTGGCTGTCTCCTCTATAAAATCTTTTTACTACTCTTGTTAAATATAAATCAGAATTATTTGTCCAACAATATCATAGTTTTGGCAAAATGTTGCAAAGACAAAAAATAATCATGTTTGAATTGTCTTGGCTTTATTCTACAGAGAGATATTACTGGAATTTATTGCCTTGCCAAGATCAATATCCTTGTCCTTAAAAATAGGTGTGTGTAACCGTATGTCTAAACTGATATCCAAATTAATTTAAGGATGTTCACCATTAAGTTTCCCTCCAAATTGCAATCACAGTAGATCTAACTGCTTGAAATGAAGGTGACAATTTCAAAATCCCACTCTGTAGCACCAGACTTCAAAATCTTTGGCGGTTTTTTCCTCTTTCCAGGGGGAAATGTGATGTGTCTCAGTATATTTGAGTAAGTATATATATATATCTTATCAAACTTTACCCAGGAATTTTAGTAGGACATGAATCTCTCTTCCCACACTGTATATTAGTTCAATTTTAAGGAAAAATACTTGTGTGGCAAGAAGTAAATGATCAATTAGTTGTTTGTCACAGTCCAGTTTCTGCCTCTGCAGTGAAGCCAGTAGGGGAATGGACAAGAGTTAAAGGAAGGTGAAGTAGGCCAGGAGACAACGAGAGGTGATGAGAATTTGAGGCTAGATCTACTCCACCTCTTTCAAAGCTGGTGCCAGACAGGGGTTGCCACCTGGCAGCATTTTAGCCATGTGTGATTCATGGGTGTGTAACCAGTGTAGTGTCCTGAATCTGGCTGAGGACAGACTCAGGCTACAGGGACGGCAGGGACAGTATCTCCAGTTTGCCCTTAGACCCAAGCTAAGTCCCAGCTCTAGCTCATTCCTGAGTGGAGCAGAAAGACCCATGGAGGCCCAGGGACATCTCTCACTGTTAGATGTTTGTGGAGTCCTCTGGGGATGGCGAATCTTGGCCAAATGAAGATAGCGGGGAAAAAGGATTAACTTAGCTGTACCATACAGGAGACTGGGTTAGACAGAGATTGTAACCCTCCCTTCTGGCCTTTATGAATTTATGAGTTCACAAATCCTTCCCTGTACTTAAAAGAACTGTATTGCTGGTAGCTGAGCATCTGTGCAAGTTTTCTGCCCAAAATTAGCTGTACAGCAGCTGGAGCAGGCAGCACTCTCCTGACCCATAAATTATTCAGCATACCCAGTTCAGAGTGGTGCCCTGGTCAGAGGTACCAGCCAGAGATGCACAAACCACAGAAGAGCCTGGGCACACAGTGAAGGGGCAGAAGAGACTCAGCTCTCCTACACAGCCAACTTGTTTCTTAGAAGTCCACATCTCAAATAATAATGAGCAGTATTGTACAGGGGAATAGAGGCAAAAACAATCCACCCCTTGCTTCTGTATCAATGTCAATAATTTTCTAAAAAGTGAGATATAAGGAGTAGCCCAAGGCTGGGTATAACCTTGTTCTAAGGCTTTGTTCTTTGGTGGAAAATGTATCACCTAGGCCAAACTAGCTGAAATAGTGATCCACAGGTAGCTCACAAATGGAGCAAAGACTATTTCTATGTCAAGTCATAAATAAAAATGAACTGCAGGATGATTTAATGAGAAATGGGTACTGACTGTATGAACCAGAGTTGATACAGACTACAGAAGCAGCATATAATATGTTTAATGTTCAGAAATGTGAATACATGTTGGTAATAAGCCCTGGTGTACTTTTATCTCATTCTATTTTCTGTGTATGAAAAATGCAGATATATCTCAGTGAAGAGTCATTTTGGCATTCCTGAAGTATACTGGTCCATTTTGACCACTCTGCTGAGTATTCAGGATTAAGTGATACAGATTTCTGACTTCTGAATTAGAGGTATATTTTGTAATGAGTTATATTTCTGCCTCAGTCTTCCCATTTGTGCAGTGGAGGTAAAGCTATCTACTTTCTTTCTTCAAGGAAGCCCTGGTAGGATTAAAATATTTATTTAGGGTTTTAAAAATGGAAAACTATGAGACAGGCACAAATTGAATTTATTATAAATGTGCATTTCTTGCCTTATATGCACAGTGAAAGGTGTTTCCCTTTGCCTCTGTTATGAGAAGATTGCGACAGCCCAGAACATTCAGGAAAGCAATCACAGATGTTGACTACACCCACATGTTCCTGAAGCTTTTGGTGATAAGCACACAGTCTGCATACTACAGGAATAAGCATGTACTGGTTCACAGAGAAAATGAAGATACAGCAATTTAAATCAAGTGCTGATGAATTGTGTCTATCCCCCTCTAGCTATTTTCTGATATATATATATAAAAGCCTTAGTATTTTTACTTCTTCCTATAAAAGACAATAGGCTTTCATTCCTCTTTCTTATATTATGCCAATGAGTCAAAAATGTCAATGTAGTATCTTCCAAATTCACTTCAGTAGGATCAGATATCAAATATCCAAGTGAGAAAGAAATTGGAATAAACCTTATATTGAAATTTGAATGATACAGTGAAGTTTAAGTGTTAAAACTGTTAGAAACCTGGAGTTTTATAGCTAGCTACTGTATTTTTCTCTATACACAGTGTGTTAGCCAATACCTTTGGCAGAAGGGGAAGCAGGAATATGGAAAACTATTACAATATGGAGAAATATTACAAGAATTCACTCAGTCTTTCAGAGACAGGTTCATGCTCAGGCTTGCAGTGTGATACACATGATAGATTAATATGATCTCACAAATTTTTCAGGTTTTGGCCTGTAAAGTCTAGCTTTTCAAATAGAGAGTTTTAAGTCTCCAGGCAAGCAGATTTCACTGTAGTATTTCTAAGACTCTGACATTAGGAATGTATATTTATGTAGCAATTAATTTCAGGATTTGGGAAGAAAATATTACTCACCAAAATACAAAAACACTGGACCACAGCTTAAAGAGCATCTTTTTTTCTCCATAACTTTCTTAGCTTTCAAGCTTTGTCACTGAAAAAGCCATGTGCAACCATTGACTAAATAATCTTTCTAAACCAGTGGTTTTGAACCCTTATTCTGCCAGTGGATAACCAGGTCCAAGGTTCTTGTAGTCAGTCACAGCCCTATCTGAGCCCCCCTTGGCTCCTTTCTTTGCCCTGGGCATTTGTTAGTCTGTGTTTGGCATACAGTTGCAGTCCATATGCTGTAAAATTCTCCAAGTAGCACAACCAGGCACTGGTTCTACTTTGTGGTTGCTGGTGTAATGCAGAACTCTTTCTTCCTTCTGAAGATGGTGATCCCAAGAGTGACCCATTTGCAGAAACAATGTTTAACTTTGTAGAGGAATGCAATAGCAGAAACAAATGAATTTAGCAAAATTACTACTTTGCAAACTAATTTTGGTGAAGTTACTACTTTGCAAAGCAAAAGAAATGTACATATTCAGATAAAATAATAAATGCACAGGTGCCATCACCAGTCTTGTTTCTTTTCTTTTGGGGAGTGCTCTAGGATTTTGAACTAAAAGACATTACAGAGCTTAGGGTTCCCCCCCTTCCCAATGTCTGTTATAAATGGATTTTCTGGTAACATCTACCTAGGTCCAAACAGTCAGATGAAGGTTATTTTAGAATAGTTCCTCCCATGCCTGTGTTAACATTACACTGAAGCTATCCTGTCTTGAAACAAGCCTGTGCTTCCAGGAGCTACAAATGCTTACATATTTATGTGTATGTATAGATACAGATGTTTACATTTTTATCTATTTACACTGCTTTTGGTTTAGTCTAGGTTAATGAGACATAGAAAACCTGAATAGAGGCTTCAACAATCTGTGTAATTTAACACTGGGAGTCAGGGAGTTTTCCTAAGAAAGATTTCCCCCAATTCTCTTCCATAGGTGACTTTTCTGTCTGCTGTCAGCCATGTGGTGTCACTGCAGGGGAAATGCACAGAGGAAGAGTGCACCAAAGGCTGATGCACCAAAGGCTGAAAGCAGAGCAAACAGCATGGGACTCTCCCACTCTAACAAATCCAATGAATTATCTCAGAAAGAACTCTGAAATACTCTTGAGGGCAATTCATGTGGATGGGTATAGAGTTTGGCCTAAAGCCTAGCCTTAGGACTTCTTTTGCACAGACCAATAGGTCTGTGGCTACTCACAACCTTAAGTGCTTCATATTTAAGGAAATGGTAGAAGAAACAGTGAGAATGTAGACTGGCAACATACATGGTATCTGATATTTGTAGAGTTTTAACAGAATTTGGTTTACTAGCAGATGACACCAGGATCTTTCAGCTAACATTGAGTTATCACATCAGATATGAAGACATAGATTGAATAGAAAACAAGGATTTCTGCCCAAAGTCCTAAGAAAGAAGAGAAACCATTGTAATCCCCTGGCTCTGCCCAGGTTTAGAAATGGCTGATAAATATCAGTGAGCACCATACATGTTTTTGCTTGAATTCTGGTGGGCCACATAATTGCAGTGCTTTTAGCTGTCCTGGCATTCCTTACAGGGCTGGGTAGGGTACACATAGGCTCTGCCATTAAAAATAGCCCTATGAAAAAAAAAAATAGCATTTTGGGATCTGAACTGAAAGAAAAATACATGGGTTTTGCCATAAGTTGACATAACTTGCCTGTCTTATTAATCTTCATAAATCAAGTTCTACAAATAGATTCACAACATGATTCTGCTGGTAGAGGGAGTCTGACGTATAGCTGATAAGCATCCAATCTAGAGACCTGTGCTTTCAGTGCTTTCTTAATTACAGACTCAGTTTTTCATGCCTCCAATTAGATGAGCTGCAGCTGGGAGGAGTTCTCCCACTGCTGAGGTCACGTCAGAGGGGAGAGCATGACTTCAGCTGTACCTGCAGAAATCCCCATGCACAACCACATCTACGTCTGCTTTTCACTGCACACGGGGTGGGATTGCAAAACACATTACCTGGTGTGTTCACAGGCCAGACACAAAAATAGGAGGCAGATTCTGCAAAGATGAAGACAGAAAACTCTGCAAAGCCAGGCTCTATCTTAAGGCAGGCTATGCGATGGCCTATAACTTCACTTTCCCTGAGGATCCCACAACAGGAGCCATTTCCTCAAGCTCTTATGGGTACCTAGCAAGCTTATTCAGCTGTTGTGCTCACCTTCCTTCATGGCCCAAACCCTGGAAACAAGATCAAGACCATACCTACTCTCACAGAACTTTTATCATCAAACCAGAGAGGACAGAGCAGAGAGGACTGAGAGGACTGGTTGTACTTCCCCTGCTCTCTCACTCAATGTGTACTGCTAGAATTTGGAGACACAGTACAGGCAAGTGTCTGTGTAATTTATGCTCCTTTATGTCCTGCGGACTCTTAAAAGGAGCAGTCTCAAAATAATCCCATGTTAAAATGCCATCTTAGAGATATTTGATGAGAGTCCTCATGTGCTGCTGTGTCACTTGATTTAATTCTACCACCAATTCAAATGGAGTGCTGGGCTGCTTTCCTGTCTCTGTTTGGATTTTAAATCCTCTCTGGATCATGCTGAAATAATCTCTGCCAGAGACAACTTATCGCTAGGCATTACTGAAATGCTCCCAAGGAGCACATTTATTTCTTTCTTATTCTTGGCCTCGACCAGGTCGCAAGAAATGGGAGGAATTTTAAAGAAAATTCACAGAAGTGGATGCCAAAATACTCCTCCTTTTGCCCCCAAATCTCATCTTCCCCAGGTTTAGGAGGTGCAAGCCAAGCATAGCTTGCTTTACCCGTATCAGTGGTCGTTTTCCAGGAACAAAACAGTAAGTGATGTGCTTTGTGCAGATAAGATCACCTCCCAGATTGAGAACAGAAGTGAGAGAGCTTTCAGGTGTTGTGGAAGGCTGAATAGACTCTCCAGTCTCCCAAAAATCCTGGGTAAAAGCAGATAGTTGTTACTGGAAATTTGCTTAAGATGTTGGCACTAGGCTTCTGCAGACTTGAGGTTTTATATAGATACAGCTATTACTGTAGCTGTAGCTATAGATATAGATAGATATAGATATAAAATGAGTATTACACCTGGGGCATTTTTAAAGTCCTTCTAGTAACTACTTCCATTTTCCTGTCTCCTCCACAAGTCTATGGTCAGGGAATCTGTGCAATACCTGAATTTAAGCACTTTTTTGGACGCAGTTCTCCCAGTGGCTTTTAGCCAGGTCTGACCATTCAGCAGGTCCTTCCCCTAGGGAAGGACCCCAGGGACAGCTGGCAATGGCTCCACCACAACTTCCAGCCTCATCAAGCGCCTGGCTTACAGTTTGGAGTTTGTGTACTGAGTGCTTAACCAGGATCCAGGATAAAGTGTTAAATATTTGTGATACGTATAGAATGAATATAAAAGTAGGCAAGAAAGGTCTGTTAGAAAACCTTCTTCTAGACTAGTGGAAAGAAAATGGTTAGAGCAAGTGGAAGATTTTCCTAGAGCTGGTATCACAAAGCCAGCAAGTGTTGGACATAAATTAGTAATAAAAGACTCATTATAGATACTGGAGAAATTTCAATAAAATGAAGGTGGTAGATTCCAGTGCTTTAATTTTTTAGAGTTAACTCCTGCAGGAATGCTTAGAGTTTTACCTCCTTCAGTATTTTAGCAGAATATACTGTATGTGCAATGAACAGAGATTTGTACTCCTTCTAAAGTAGGAGGTGTTTAATTTTTTGAGAAAATTTGTTCTCAGAAAAATAACTACGTGCTTTTATCAAAAACGTGTTTTTCTTTACATGTAGTAAACCAGATTCATTAGAAGCAGTTGGTATGTCCTATTTTTCCCACCATATTTTTCAATTTTTGAGACTCCAGGTTTTGACTATCAAAGGGCAGAAAAACGTGCCAAACTTCCACTGTTCAGGACACCAGCTGGTAAAGTCCCCCTGCCTGGAGCAGTTGAGAGGCTCCAGTCCAAGGGTCTGATCCTTGCATGGGGACTTGCTGCCCCTTCCAGAGCTCCATGGAAAGCAGTAGGAAACTCTGTGGTTGTGAAGGTTTGTCATCACTTCTGATCCTAGACTTGCATTTCGGGTGGTCTAAACCTGTGTCAGGCTGTTGTTTAGGAAATTAGCATTATCTCCACAAAAACTGAAAACAGTGATGCACACACCCTACTCAAAATGGAAGGGGAAAAGGAGTTGCTAACTATTTCAAAGAAATGTAGCCTTAAAAATATCATAGTCTTGATTTTTCTGTGGTGTTCCTGTTTTTTCCCAATAAATAAACTAAGCCTTAATGCATATATAATAGATTTTACTAGAATGCAAGTGTGCTTGGAAAAGTATAAACCATTTACTGAAGGAAACTTGAACTTCCTGTGAAATGGAAACTATTTGAGAGCAAAATATTAAGATCATTCTTTTATTATATTCATTGGCCCTAAATTCCTTATTTATGGACAGTCAGAAAACATGGGAGAGGTGTTAGACATATCCCAACCCCACTGTATATATTTCCATTATTGATGCTAAATCCCAAGTTATTTTAAAGAAGATTGGTGCCTTCGGATCACCTTCTGCTTTTAATAAAAATACCATTTTCATAGAAAAACTAATAATGACTTCCTGTCGTTCCTCCAGATTTGGGTTTTGCTGTAGACTTCAGTATTAGAGTAGGCACAAGGTACAAGGTAAAACTTCCTAATGATTGCTTTTATGCCTAGCCACGGCAATAAAATCATGCTCCTTTTATATATCTGTGTGTGCGTGTATATAGATATATATATATATATATACAAACACATAAAATGTACCATATCCTCTTTGAACGTTAGAAGAACATTCCATGAGTTATTGATGTGGTGGAGACACACTACATACACTGGGTATGAGCTCCAGGCCTATGAAAGTCAGTGGAAAGATTATGGTATTCCCTGGGGAGAACTGGATCAGGCTCTGTATGACTAAAGAAATAGATTAAATGTTTCTGTTGTCCTAACTCACTGGATGTCAGCAATACAGAAAATGTCATTCAGTGATTTTCTTCAGTAAATTTTACTTCCTCACTGGACATCTAACGCAAAGCCTCTGAGTGCTTTGTAGTTACTGCAAGAGATTAAATGCTTATACCTGAAAAAAGGTCTGACTAAAAATCAGTGGAAAGAAATATTATCATCAGTGATAGAATCTGAACTTGACCAAAAAAAAAAAAAAGGGAGGAAAATCCCTCAAATGTATAGATTTGGAAAAAGTAAGAGAAAGACCCCTTCAAAAATATTCAAAGGAGGATTACAAAGTTGAAATTAATGCGAGTTGCAAAGCACCCTAAGGTAGTGAGTAGTGCTAAACACTCTCACCACTTAGTGGTGGGTGATTTCCATTACCATCTACACCCAAAGGTGCATCCAACAGTCCCTGGACTCTGCAGAGAGGAACTTACTGTGATGATATTTCATTTTCAAGGCAGTAGGAATGTAACTGGTGTGTTGGAGACAGGCAGCCAGTCACTAGGACACTGAAGGTAAAGGGAAGAAGAGGAGGAAGAGGTGCAGGCTTTTGAGCCCAGAGCTTGCTGGAGGGCAGATTTTGATGGGGGATAGTTGACTATTCATTATTTCCATGTGAGTATAGTGGAAAGAATCTTTTATTAAAAAAACCCTTATTTGAAA
>VZRR01010567.1:199770-255743 GCA_013398015.1 Oreocharis arfaki | reverse complement strand
CTTGCCAGAGGCTTGCAGTTTATGCCTGTATAGATTTCTGTGGTGAAATTTCATGCCTGCTGGCCAAGCCAACTTGTACTTGGCACTTCATCGGAAGGCTCCTCACAAAGGCGTGCCTGCAGCCTTCCTGAGACGCCACTGCTGGAGCCTTTTCCATTGGCATCCCAGGTCTGCTTTTCATTCTGGGACACTCAGTGCCTTGGAGGATCCCAGAGTCAAATTCATAATCAAAAATGTCTTTTTGGTATTCCACAGCAATGTGATTTTGCATGGGTATGCATCATATAAAATGTTGTGGTTTAACCCCGGGCAGCAGCCAAGCCCCAAGCAGGCACGCACTCACTCCCCCACCAGCAGGATTGAGGGAGCACTGGAAGAGTAAAAGCCAGAAAACTCATGGGTTGACATAATTATAATATAATAGGGAGAGCAAAAACCGTGTACACAAGCAAAGCAAAAGAAGGAATTCATTCACCCCTTCCCATGAGCAGGCAGGTGTTCAGCCATCCCCAAGGAAGCGGGTCTCCATCACACGTAACAGTGACTTGACAAATGCCATCACTCTGAATATTCCCCCTTCCTTCTTCTTTCCTCAGATTTATGTGCTAAGCAAAATGCCATAAAGTGTGGAACATCCCTTGGGGCACTTGGGATCAGCTGTCCTGGCTTTGTCCCCTCCCAGCTGTGCTTGTGCACCCCCAGCCTCCTCTCTGATGGGGTGAGGAGCACAAAAGGCCTTGGCTCTGTATAAGCACTGCTCAGCAATAACAGAAATATCTCTGCATTATCAAGCCAGCATTCAGCACAAATCCAAAACACAGCCCCATAGCAGCCACTGTGAGGAAAATTAACTCTACCCCAGCCAGAACTGGCACATAAGTGCTGAGCCTTAGAGCAGAAAAATCATGAAGAAACTCCGTGCGGAAATACATTTTTCTAATCCTCTTTTCTTCTCATGGCTTCTGATTAAGCTAGATGAGGAGATGCTTTGGAAAAGCCAGATTGCATTAATGATTTGCATGCCTAATTTCTGTCCCCAATAATGAAAATTTTCCACTGAAATGTCTAAAGGCTGACTGTACAATGGGAATTTTGCTCAAATAAAAATCACAAAAGGATTGCTGCTGGGGTCTGCAAAAGAGCAATGAGGTTTCAGGGGGTAGAGCACAGCATTCTATGGAGAGAGCTTCTTCTCATCCCCATGAGGTCCTGCAGCTGTCAGGGAACACGAAGACATCCTCCAAGACATTTCTTTGGGATTTCATGGTCTGACTCCTTGTGCGACAACAAATAGAGTTCTTCTGCAGAGCAAAAGGCAGGTGTGAGCTCAGTGTGTAGAACAGTTATGTCTTTACTAATGTAATAAGGTGAATAAATGTGTGTGCCTTGCTTAATAGTGCAGGACTTCTCACAGCAAGTCTTACAACTCACTGCAGGCAGCTTCCGAGTTGTGGTCTTGTTTGCCTTGGAAGAATTGTTCCCGATAATGGCTGTCTGCAGACACATCCCACAGATTGTCCCACATGGTGATATAATTCTCTGACAGTGAGTTCTGCAGCAGCTTGAGGGAATAATTCGCCTCATTTAGCACTGGTCTCTGCTCCAGGTCTTCCAGTGTAGCACAAAACCACATGAAATTCGAAAGCTAGACCAGATGCCAAAAGGAAGAGCAAAATAGGGTATTTCCTACTAAGCTGCACCTCAGCATCACTGCTGGGTGTGGGTGAGGGGACCATTGCCCTGGACGGAGCAGTCTGTGCTCAGTCTGCAAGCATGGGGTGATGGGGATGAAGCACTGTGGTGATTGCAGCATCCGGTGCTGTGGGAACTCCCCTTGAGCTTAAACTGAAATACTGCACAGGGCTGTTCAAATTAGGAATAAAGAGGGAAGCACAGGTAGCAGGTATTGCCTTTTAGACATTTGGTGGGTGCTTCCTTATCTCTTGTACCCCTTTCCAGTGTATTTTGTCACATGGTACCTTTACAATGAAGGGAAAATTAGCTATGGGCACCACAGTGTCTCCTGGCCATGCACTGGGACACCTTACCTGTCTTCTCATTCTGAATCCAGTTAAGAGACTCCAGCTTAGGCACTGACCACCCATATTTATGTATGGCAACAGTGGTCATAATTCTGGCCTCTGTGGAGTTGGCCCTTCATAACTTAAAAAGACAATGGGATTTTTAGCCTTTCACATCCTATACATGGTTTTAAAAATCTGCTCACATGGCATGTTGCTACAGCTGATTCACTACATTTTCTTGTCAAAGTTTTTTGTTCCTCTGTGGATAAAAGCTGTGAAGGACTACTTGAAAGCTGAACTACAGTCTGCTCACCAAGTGGCAGCACAGCTTTCTCCCAGCATCCTAGAAAAAAGCAGCAGTAAATCTCAGGCCAAGTGTCATATGAGGTAAGAGAGTCTATCTGACATGATTTCTTTCTTAGAAACTTTCAGTGTTGAAAGTCTTTAGACTTTGGCATATCACCAAAATCCACAATCCCTACCACAAAATTAGAAGATATCTAAAAAAGAGGTCTCTTTCCAGAAATGACACAAACAGAAAAGGATACAGTGAAAGGAAAAAATCTCCCACTGTTCAGCATAGATTAGACAGAATATTTCCCTTTTAAACTTATGGAGCGCAAGGGATTTGATCTTAGAGAAATTATTATTTTCTGATTACAATTCTCAGACCTGAGTTCTGCTCTTCCCACAACTGATTATTTCCCAGAAGTCACATTTTTCATATTTTTGCTTGCTTTCTTTGATACTGAACAAGATGAAACCAGAAGTCTGAGGAGGATAAAAAAATGAAGACACTTAGCTCTGAAGAAAGTCCTTTTCCCTTTTCTGCACTTACCAAAATTCGGTAATTTACTGAAACTGCTATAAATGCAACATTTTCTACCCAGGCAAATTCTAGCAATGTTGACCATCATTCTGTTTGGCTGAATTTTACCATATGCTTTTTGGCAACTTAATAGAAAAGAATCTGCTCCTACAAAAAAACATGGTGCAGCTTCAGTTCACATTTCCAGTTCATTTGCTTGTGGCTTTCACAGAGATGAGCTGTTTTTCTATTCTTTGGTGAAGTTTATTATACTGTGGGCAGAACATCAAAGGGGAGTGCTGGACTGAGCTGTAGAGTGAGCCACAAGGGACACACTAGTACACTGGAACAGTCTAGCTTTTTCAAATGTTAAAGATAGGAAATATTTTAAATCCTTTTTTCCCCTTTCTGCTGGATGTGGTGCTCAGTACACCCTGCCCACGTCTGTGGAGAAAGAGAGAACTGCCAGCTCCCTTTGGGACAGGTACCCTCCACAGGGCCAGCAGCCCAGGATGGGATGTGCAGTAGCATCCTTGGGCTGGCAGCAGCAACCAGGGTGGGGATGCCCAAAATTGCTGTTGGAAGCAGGCTCACCTGACACTACATTTGTGGGCAGATGTCAGCACACTGTGTGCTGTGGGAAGAGTGCAAAATCCATCCAGGCTGATTGTGGCTATGGGCACTAGTAATGACATAATACTCCAAGGATTTGACCATCTTCTACAGGTATTAAAAATTTAACCTGTAGCCTGTCAGAGATATTCGACAGCCATTCAGTAGCAGATGACAAGGATATGATGGGAAAATGATTATCACCTGGATTTACTGATGGCTGTCACCATGTGAACACAACACCCCTTTGTTCACTATGATACAGATTCAGCATGTGTGTGTATGTTTGTGAGCTATTCCAGCCTTGATGGGAGTGTGGTGTTTAAGGATCTCTTTTGGCAGTAAGAGAGGTGAGTTTAAACCCCTTAGGGGAATGGAGGACAAAAACACCAGACACTTAGGAGAGCTTTTATCACAGGAGGGTTATATGAAAAGGTGCAAAGGAAAGGACTTCTCCATAGACCTTGTTTTTGGTGAAATTCTTCCCTCTCTAGCTACAGGCTTTGTTTATGTGTGTTACCAGCACAATAGCATGAGCTAGAAGGTCACTTGTCTCCCTTTGGACTTACATGACATTATTGCTAAAGCCAGCAGGCTGGAAAATGGAAAGCTTTCCAAGTCTGCCTCACCTCCTGTTAAAGATAATCCAGGAAGCTGTGCAGCCTCTTTGCTGAGAGTTATAACCCAGAGTTACACGGCATCTTGTGGTTACTTGCTACCCTTTAATGCATATTTAAATAAAGAATACTTTTTGAGGGAAGTGTGTTATTGTGAACCTCTGAAACACTGGTGCTGGAAGTTTGTCCCCTCCACCTGCCCTTATATGCTCAAATCTCTCTCAGAGAGCCATTAGTCTTATTGTCAGTTGTCCCTTGCCATCCTGATGATTGCTACGTAAAGAGAAACAAAGCATAAGGGACCAAAAGGAACATTATTAAAGACCAGGATACTCAGCTGATGTGAGCTGGCACAGCTGAACAAGCCAAGACAACTGCCCCACAGCAGTAGAAGAGGTCCTCAGCTTCAGACCTCCAGGAAAGTGGTACATATGCTCAGGGAAAAGGGGGCCTTTAAAAGTGGCAAATACTTCTCTCAGTCTGAAAAGAAAACCTCAGTCTCATTCACTTCAGAAAAATGGCATTTAGATTGTAATTGAGAAAATTTGGTCATAAAAATACAAGCATTCCAGTCATGATCATGCAGCTGGAATTTTGTCAAAAAAGGCAGTGTTGCTTCAGTGTCAAGGGGACTTGTTGGTGTGAAGGCTTTAAAGATGCTATGGCCAGAGCAGGAAGCACTGCCTATCATTAAAGAAATGTAACACTTCCCTTTGAAAGGGTTTTTCAATTGCTTATGATTTCACAGATTTTTAAACCAATTTTCCATGCTGGTTACTTATTTTCTGCTGAACTGTCTGGGAAAGGTTTAATCAAAAGTAATTCAATCCTTTCAAAAAGAGTAACTGAGAAAAACTGCTTTGCCTATAGTGAAAAAATAATCCTGTATCCTTATTACCAAGCAGCTGCATGTTTTACAAGGGAGAGACAGGTACCTGACCACCTCTGAAGCCCCTCACTCAGCATATAGAACTATTGGCATGTCCAGCAGCTGAGTGTAACTCCTGAAGTCCCACAGCCCTGCTCAAATCACTTGGAGGATGACATCCCCACCTTGTGTCTCACACAAGTGATGAGTCAGTTAGGCCTGACAAAACATGACACAAGGACTGTGAGAAGAGGTGGGGATGAAACACCAGCAAGGCATGCAGGGCCTGAAAACACTACAAAGAGTACACTGTATTAAAAGAATAAAAAAAAAGATGGAGCAGAGGGAATGGCCGAACCAAGTGGGATGAGGAAGTGTGAGTGTGTGTTGGTGTCTGTGTGTGTGTGTGTGTGTGTGTTTGCATGCATGAGCATGTGTGTACAGGCAGCCCAGCCCTTGCAGAATCATAGAAGAAAAAGTAATGCACTGGGGAGAAAAAAACAGCCCAGGAAGTATCTAGGAGATAACATGGATATTTCATTAATCTTTTTTCAATTACTTTGTACATGTAATTAGTTTTGACAATTAGCTTTCAGCTTGTCACTGCTGAAAAATGTTTTTGGAGAGAGTCCAAGGAGCAGTACTGAAGGGTAAGGTAGAATCTCCTCAGCTGACTTGGGCATCTTGTATTGTACCTATTTACACTGCTCCCAAAACTGTGTAAAAGAGCACAACCTGATTCTACCTCTTGTTCTCCCATTGCCTTGTGAAGGACCAGGAGCCAACACAGTTATTCATTTGCAGCGAATCAAGCAGCTCTGTTTATGCTAGGATATACAAGTTGCACCTTTTCCTAAAAATCTTAATTTAGATAGCTTGGTTTTAAACTATCAGCTGGCCTCAGGCCTCAGCCTGAGGATGAACTCAGCATTTTGGTGATGGAGCAAGGACTGAGTGTGCAGGTGAGGCTGTATCCCACAGAGGAACCTTGCCAAGGGGAAGAAGTCCTAAGCTGCATATAAGAGACAGCCTGTTGGTCACATAATGAGCTGCCTCACCGACTGCTCTGTTTCCAGTGGTGGCAAGAAGAGATGCTGTTTAGGAGGACCATGTGAGGCTGGTTGTAATGTGCAGTCCTTTCCCCCTAATACGCAGCACTTGTAACTGTTGGATTAGGGATACTAGAGGGTATGCTCCTGCATTATCCTTTCAGCATAAAGACACATTAATTTGTCTAATCCCTTTTTGAACATGCGAATACTGTCTGCCTCCACAAGCTCCTGTGTTGGCAAGCTCCAGAGGTTCACTGCTCACTGTATCAGCAAATACTTTCTTTTATCTCTTTTAAACCTATCTTTTGGTAGTTGCCTCAAGTGTCCCCTAGATCCCATACAAGGTCCTTGTAGATAAAGTTACATGTTTGGTTTAACCAGCATACTCATCATTTGGTAAATCCTCATTACGTCACTCCACTGTCTCCTTCACTCCTGAGTGGAGTCCCAGTATTTTCAGTTTTCATAAGGCAGCAGCCTCAAGATCTCAACCATTTTTGCTGCCCTTTACAAGAACGCACCACAGGGCTTTTTGGAGTTTTGTTTGTTTGGTTTTTATGTAGCAGTAACATTACACTCTCTGTCCTGTTCTTAATAACCTTCTTATGAGTTCCAACATTTTACTGGATTTTGTTTGCCATTGCATACTGAGCTCATGATTTCAGAGAACCATCATTAATGGCTCGAGGTCTCTCTCCTAAGTTAAAACTCTCAGTTCCAGGTCTAATGTGGATAATTTTTTCCTAGATGCATCGCCCTGGATTTATCTATATTAAAGTTCATCTGCCACCTTTGAGCCAACTCAGTTTGGTGATGTGTTCATGGCCTGCCCAGAACTTGACTATCTAAAAGAACTTAGTATCACCCCCAAACTATGCAATGACAGCGACTCCATGGTATGAGCTGGTTCAGTTGTCATTTTATATTAGTTGACCTGCTTAACTTTTATAACTCCCTAGGAAAAAGAAAACCCTCCAAAACCTCCTTAAAGTTTGAAGGCTAGTTTCTATTTCTCTAACCTAGTGGAGCTACATGGATTTCAACCACAAATGATTTATAGAAGTCAATAAAGCAATTGTGTCCTGCAGGGAGAAGAGGGAAGGATGCTGTGTCCAGCTACTTCTTAGCTTCACAAAAAGGGCCTTGGCATTGTATTTGTGTCCTGGAATTGTTCTTGACAAATATGAAATTTGTAATACAACCATAATGACAGAAGTACGAAGTCATGTACAGAGCTAAGTTGCTGCTGTCTCCTTACAATAAAGAGATGAAAAAGCAAGCCTGGTTCTTTCAGATGAATCACCTAAGTTACAGTGAGTAGCGCTAAATGCAGTCCTGAAAGCTTTGTTTATTCAGGAGGAGGGTTGGTAGGCGCTCCGCAGAGCTCCTGGCAGGGCTGTCCCCGCCGCGGGAGCGGCTCCCGGCGCTTCGGCTCCATCTGCCGGTACCCACCGCCCTGGGCACCCGCCACTCACGGGCTGCCGGCAGCTGCTCTCTCCTCCTCGGGGGTCTCCTCTTACCAAAAAAGCTATGGTATATTGGAAGGAAGAAAACCCAAAATGAATCTCTTCTCCTGCTATCCTTTCAGCCAGCAGACGTACTCAGGCATCTGACAGATCCCTGTAACTTGGTGCTAACATAGAAATTTTCCATCTTACGAGCTTTATGGGACATTGTACCTCATAGACCCTACCCGACACTGCCAACCCTAAACCATTCACACACTATAAGTCAGGTCCTCCAAAATAATGAGATTCTTCAAGTTCTGGATTTTTATCTTGGTGTCTTCACACTTTCTAAGTCTGCCATGGTCACAAAGGCTATTTGTCCCTTAAGAGCAGCAGCAACATATCCCAGCAGCAACTCACCCTAGCAGCAGGATCCTTAAGAGAAATACCAAATGACACAAGGCCAAGGAATTTGTAATTCCATTTGTTTCAAAGGTCAGCTCTACTTAGTGCTGAGGGGAAATTCTGCTCATACTTCCATTAGTGAAATTCTTCACTGGCAACTAGACCTCAGAAGAAGTTGCATTTATATAACTAAAAGAAAAATTTGGCTTCTTTTTCACCATTACATTTCTCTCTGAGGTAACTGTCTTTTTCTAAGAACATTTGCTCCAGCTAAGACTCAGACTTGTTGTTTGAAAATTTCATTATTGGATATATTTAATATTTATTTTAGATCAGGGGATGGATCTTGGTCTTGGCCCCAGAACAGCTGTCACTGCTGCAGGTAGGTCAGGTGTATCTTAGAACTCAGATTATTCTGTACAAGTCCTCATCCTTTCTGTCCTGCAGCTCATTCTGGGTCCCTGGTGATTGCAGCCAAGGAACGGAGGTAGAGGAAAACTATTCCTGCCCTTCTCACGACTCTTAGAGCTGGTAACAAGTTGGAAAAGGGACCTGCAAACAATTCTCTTTCTCATCTGCTCCTGAACTTCGGGTTAAAGTATCTGGTGATGATTCACCTTGCCTCTTATTCCAACAGCCCAAAGCTCTAAGCTGGCCCTACAGGTTCCCCAGGGCTTTAGATCCCAGGCCAAGGTATTTACAGTTTGAAAAACAGGTATATTAAGGAGCTAAGTGCTGGATTCAATGCCAGATTTTATACAGGAAGCAATCGTAGCCAAGTACTGAGGTCTTATGCTCCTTTTCTATCCGGTAAGCCTCCAACCCTATTTCCACAACTTTCTATCTTTTCTTGGTGGAACCACCTCAAGACCATCTATGCCCATGAGTGCTACTGAAGAGTGAATCATATTCCAATAGACCACACAGTTTTTTGAGTTGTCCAGCCTGTGCAGATCATGCTGCAGCTCTCTTTTTGCTTTCCAAAAATGGGGAAGAGGCAGGGAAAATGGGAGATGCTGTTTTAGGTCTTACAGAGGCATGCAGATGCAACCTAGCTAGGGTGTTCACCGGGACCCAGGAGTCTGGAAATACTTCCAGGCCATGCAGTTTGTGAGGAGTAAGACCTGTGATATCATCATATACATTATTAAGTTATGCTAAAATATGTTTTCCACTTGAAAAATAATAGTGAAGAAAAATGGCTGTGATCCTTGTGTGGGACAAAACATGAGTCAGAAAATCTTCCATACTTCTATTTTATATGGAAATAAAACACCTTTTGCCTGATTAGTTTGTTTGGTAAAGCTTATTGAACCCAAAGCACTTGTAACAGAGTGATGTTAAAAGCCAGTCATTGGCAGGCACTGCAAGCGGAACTGCTCACGCAGGCAATCAGATCACTGGGAAATCCCAGCACCTTTGTACAGGGCAACACAACTGTGGGAGGTCCCAGCTCCGCAGCAGAAGGAGTGCAGAACCTTTAAGGTCTGTTCCAAACCCAAACTACTCAATGATGCTTTTCTCTTCAAGGTATGCAGAGCTTTTCTCAGGTTTGTTCTGATCTGCTGTTTCTTGTGTCACAGCACTGGTCCAGTAACAGAGACCACACCTTGCTGAGATGACCAGGAAAAGGTGTTTGGATGGGATTAAAATATGCAGCCATTCTTTTAAGATTGCTAATAATGCTGCAACCATAATCAAACCCTGTACGGATCCAGAGGGTTCAGTCCTTGCTTAAGAGCCTCTCTGTAGCCAGGCACGTAACTCTGGACATAAGGGTATGAATATATTGTCCACAATCTCCAGAATCTTTACCGACATTTGCAATTATCCCACGGCAAGAAAGATGTTAAAACCACACCTAGACATAACCTAGTTTGATCATTGTGTTCCCCTGAAAGGTAGCCTGACAGGTTAGTTGCCAATACTTAGCTCAGGTTTCTGAACTGAAAGGTGCTGTGTCCTGGCAGGCTCAAGGCAGGTAGTATTTTGCTAGCACCAAGAATTTAGGGCTCAAACATGTTGTGTAGCAGGGAACACCTGAAACCTACAGATTCCTGAGGACCTTTATCCTCTTTTAAGATGCAGAAGATAGATCAACACCTCAAACAGGAACTCCATGTAGTCTATTTACAATTGGATAACCAAAATTTTTTAGAACACCCAGAAACTATGATGCTTGATCTAGGAATGCCAATTAGGCATGTTAGACCTGCCTTTGACTCATAATCCTCCACAAACAGTCATTCTACCTTTTAACCCCATGTAACTAATTGCCAGAGTAATACCACCATGACAGAGACAGGAGTGGGGTCACGTCACATACAACCCACACTACAGTGCTTCCTTCCAGCCCACAGCAGGCAGCAGTAGGGGCTGCTGGGCAAGCCACCAAGAAACTCTCACTTGAGAAGCCAGGTTTCCTCTTCCTGCTCCACCACAGATGTCCTGTGAGAGGCCTCTGGCAAGCAAGTTGTTGTTCAGTATCTCTGTGTCCGAGTTTTCCACCTGCGAAATGGGAATAGCACTTACCTTCTTTACAGGACCACCTTGAGGATAAATACAGTAATTTCTGAGCTGGTCAGGTTATAAGTGTGTTTAGATAAACACCATAATTGAGCAAAAGAAAGTGGGAGAAAAGAGAACAGTCATGCTGAATTCAGCCTCTTGAAAAAAATTAAATAAATTAGTAAACAGCAATTTCCATTGCTGTTTACTAATTTTAGTACGTAAGATTTGCTTTCTCTTCTGTTTTTTTTTCTTTCTGGTTTTCTTCATGTCTCAACAAAGACTACTGCGTCATGACCAATTGTACAAATACAGCTAAGAAAGAAAGACAACATGCTCTCACTTTCAAGCTTTTCTTTTTGAAAGACAGAAAGAGCAACACTCTATTTGCATCTCAGTCTGAGATCTAATGGTTCACTGTTATCTTTAGACAAAAACCTGGGAAGCCTTTCTGTATGACTTGGGCAGCCTGGCAGAGGAGCATGAAATGATCAGGATACTTTTGTTCAGAGACTAATCTCACAGTGTCTAGATAAAAAAGGAACAAACAAGTTTTAAGCTCTCTTAACATTATTTTTTGAAATTCAGATGGAGAAATTACGAATGTCAAAATTCTTTAAAGTTATAAAGCAAATGCAAAACTACAATTAGAGGAAGTGCAACAAGAGCCAGTGCTGCCATCTGGTTTTGGAAGTGAAAGAGAAGACACAGGTCTAGTGATTATCCAGTGGTTTTTCTTTTATTTTTATGAAGGGCACAGATTTGTGTAGTCACTGGTTCTGCCTCTCTCTCTTAAAAGCTGTGGTTTACAGTTCTGTTTTAAGGCAGCATTTTACAGCAGCACAACCTTACTCATGTCAGGAGTTATAACCAATGTACACAGCCAGAGAAATCATGAGAATCTGAACAGACTGATCCCATGCAGATCAATAATCCTGCATGACCTGTGCCACTTTGAATCATTTCCAGACCTTCAGCAAGGCAGAAGCAGAGTCAGGACTTCTGTGAAGCATGTGCCGTGCATATTTTCTGCCAAAACTCTAAAAAAAAATTTAGCTTTCTAACATGTGCACTTTCATTTCTCTTTAGAAAGATAATAACTGCAATTACTGTTTCTTATCTCTCCACCCTTTGAAGGAAAGTCTCCTTTGAGGCTCCTTCTCCTTATTTACCAGTAGCTACCAGACAGTGCTATCCAAAACACCATGAAACATATTCTAAGAGTAGGGACCTGCATGGTACCTTAGATACTGCTGCACTGCAGCTTCACATCAAGTAGAGATGTTTGATGAAAACACTATCTGGCATCTGTGGTCTTGGTCCTTTCCCCTTAAATTAATTGAGATAAATTATCTCCCTATGTCCCCCCCATGCCTTCCCTTCTTTGGAGAGGTCTAAGCTTGCGTCCTTCAAGGTCATAGGCTTGGAGGAATTTTCTTACAAGGAAGAAGGATGTTTTAGAACCAGCTTGCACATTTTCCCTGGAATACCTATCACAAGGATTACATATTATTCCCATATCAGTATTTGCATACATCCAACACACACACACCATTTCTAAGTCACACCTACCTTTTTAGCTCCCAGTATAAAGTAATACAGAATTAACTACTGACTTTTTTCCCTTTTTTTTTTTTGAAAGAACATGACTGCATGTTCTGGTTTGACCGCCCATAGATCTTCCTCAAAGTAAAGCAAAACTCTGTCCATACTAACATAAAAATTCTATTCTTTCACTCCATTTTAGCTGTGCAAGTTGTTCTTCATTACTGTAGTTTTTACCTTTATCTCTTCTCTGTCCTTTGTTTGTCTTTGATACTTAAGAGGGAAAGTTCAGTCTTTCCTCACTATGCAAACACTTTCCATGCTATGCTAACCACACTCTGCTATCTGGACTTCCACTACTAGATTAAGAACCTTAAACAGCACTCACCAATCATGGGTTTTATACCTCAGGTTTGAACTTGGAGGTTAGGTACAAATGCCAACTAAGCTTGGACAGTTCTAATTGACTCCATATGTGGGATTCATACTCTGTAGGTTTAAAAAGGCAAAACATTAATATCTGCCCTCCATGATTGCAGCTGGCTGCAGAGACTGCAGCTGTAGCATACACAGTCTGTGGTGTGCAGGGCACAGTCAGGTTGCAGGATACAGGAGAAACCAAACCAAAGATCTGCATCTGTTAGAAATGCAACTGACTTTACTCTTCTTACCAATATTCAGGCAGTGTCACATGGCAAGCTAGCTGGGAAACTAGCCCCAATGCAACTGTGCCTTCTCATGAAATCTTAGCCTCAATTTTGTATGTCTAGCATCAGGCAAGTCAGAGTTGCAAGGTAGTTTTTTTGATCATTTCAAAAGACAAAATTAATAACCAGACTATTGCCATAAATATATTACGTAACTTTAATGCTGCTTAGCATAAGTCTTTGTTATATACTTTCATCCATATACTCCAGTGTAAATGTATTTTATACAATACAAAGTATTTTT
Source organism: Oreocharis arfaki (assembly GCA_013398015.1). Classification (NCBI taxonomy): domain Eukaryota; kingdom Metazoa; phylum Chordata; class Aves; order Passeriformes; family Paramythiidae; genus Oreocharis; species Oreocharis arfaki. Next base: position 242,905 of record VZRR01010567.1, on the reverse strand, counting down.
AAAAGTATATGGCTCCAGATAAAATGTTCACAAAAAGTTTCAATGAAATTAGAGAATTAGGGGGGAAAAATCAGCCAGAGTACAAAATCTTTGGAAGAAAAAGTCCTTCAGAAAACAGATATATGACAACATCCCATTGTAGTAATTCAGGGTGGCTGAGTGGTTCCATAGTCAGAAGGGTGCCGCTCACTGCTGTGCCACCCACAAGAACCTGCCCTGGGTCAGCAGGGCACTCCTGAGGGTGGGTGCCCCTCAGAAATCCTTGTACCTGACAAGTTTGATAAAGTAACCTCCATGGCAGACACCCTTGTTGGCTCAAGGAGAATGAGTAGGCCTGGGAATGAAGGAAATCCTGTCTTCCCTTACGCAACCACTGCTGGTCTCTGCAGAATAATCAGGTGCACTGGCAAGATGTAGTGAACAAGCTGTTTTACAAATGACAGGGAGCCTTTATTGTCCCAGCTTATCTTTTTGGCACTATTCACAAAAGCAAAAATTACTTACTAGCAAAATAACAAAAAGCTTCACCATGTGCAAAATGACATGAGTGTCAGGGAGCAGAGCACAATGCCATCATTTAGTTTTGCTAAATCAGTTTTATATATATAGTATCACATGTCATCCTACACCAGGATATTCAAGAGAGGCTCAATTAAACATCATTTGTGCGAAAAGCAAACTCCATAGTGGGAGGAAAGTTACACTGCTTTCAGTAAGAGGTTGCATAGGCATCCGTCCAAATAAAAACACCTTTACAACACTGCAGGTTTAGAATGCAACAAATAACACACTGCAAGAATTGAGGTCAGACATTATTCACTATTTGGTAACATTCCATTTAAATGATATTGACTCACATAATACCTAACAAATGCAGCACTTGAAGCAGCAAGAACAAAGCTGTACTCCAACGAAGTTAAACAGTGCAAAAATTCCTGTTAAACAAAAATATACCATGTATATACACACACAACACAAATGCACTGTTTTGTTTTGTAGTATAAATAGATCTGATTAAGCTAAATTCTAAAAACTAACAAACTACTGATTGACAGTCCCAGTTTTCATCTAGTATGGAACACAGTGAGCTTTAAGGATCAGGTGACCCGAGCCAGACATAGCTATAAGACAGTACAAAAAGATTTCACTGGATGTTTTTTTAAAATACTTTGTACATCAAAGTTAATAACATATATATATATATATATAAAATAAGTTGGAATTTCAAAGTCAGCTTGGGCTCTGAATATGCAAAGGGCAGCACACAGAACACCAGGAGCCTCAAGGCTCTACCTGTGTGGACTGCACTGTAACGCTGCAAAGCACTTAATCCCAAGACTTAACAAGGGGGGAGCTTTTTAGCTGCCTGTGCAGTTAACATCTTGGCTTAGTTTCCATTTTCTTCCTCTTCTGGTGTAGTACTGGAGTTCTGTTGTCTGCTAATGACATATCTCTTTATTCCAAAACTCTCTAATACCCTACAATGAGTTCACTTAGAATGAGTACACAGTGAAAGTAAATATTAGAAAGGGAAGAGATGGAAACTTGTTTTCTGTTGAGGAAATTCTGATTAGAGGTTACTTGCATTTAAAACCGATTTTAAGAAGGAAAAAAAGAAGTCTTTTCAGAATTAAATTACAGTAAAACAGACAAATAGCACTTAATTTGATCTGAAGTGGAACACACGGGCATTAACCTCTCTTCAACTGTTATTTAGCCTCCATCTCCTTAATGCCAGGGCTGTGCTGCAACCATAACAAACAGCTGTTGCAAAGGCAAAAATCTAGAGGAGGAACAGAGAAAAAAAAAAAGAAGAAAAAAAAAAAAGAATCACACATATTGTTCTACAACATTTTTCTATTCTGAATGAATATAGGAAGACAAGTGATTCAAAAGGTACCTCCCCCAACCAAAATGCTTAATAAGGTAAAGATAGGTTTGGGATCCTCTGAAGTTTTCTCAGGAAGTTCTCTGTTATAACCCCATTTTACTACTACCTCATGTTACTACTTTTCACTTGCTCACTTCAGCAGACATTAAGAAATAGAATATGAAATAGAATTTCTGTATAAGTTACGGTACAAAGTAAGCATGTATATGTACACTGTGTATTTCAGTTCTCTTATCTAGACTGATCGAACATCCATCTCAGGTGTTTCCAACTGAGTGCCTTTACCCCAGCAAACATCAAAGAAGACATCCCTCTAAACCACAGAACGCTTTTACTTGCAGGAATACAGAAACAACTGCACATCTGGCCTGCTTTTACCAGATATCCAGCCATCAGAACAACTTCCCAAGCAATGCCAGGGAAGTTGTTCCTGCTCAAGAACTGAATTGGATAAATTTGAATCATGCCACAATTAAAGTGAGTATGTAATGTACACTGGACAGAAGAAATGAGAAACTGAATTTCTGAAAAAAAAACATTGCTCATATTGTCCAGTGCTAACAATGAATTTTGTCTCTTCTAATACACAAATTCAATCATCGTTTGCTTTACGTACAAGTGTTAATTTGACTAATTAAAGTTTTGAGTAAGTGCTGCACCACAGAACCATCACCTGTAAAAAATGAACATGTATGTATTTCTAATCATGGTATATAAAAGTCATTTTAAAAGACAGAATGTTATCAACCTTTTTTCTTTCTGTCATGTAGCTCACAGGACTGTTGAAATGAAGTACTTAAAAGGCTAAAAAATTTTTTTCTGTATGTTTTGACTCCCTAAATATATACTTTTGCAAAAAATGCAAAGACACTAAAGACTACATTCATACATTTCTCTCATTCACCGTTTTCCAGAATCTCTTAATTAAGATACTGAGGCAAGTTACAAAAGAGTCTTCTCCTCCCGTGTCTTGACAGGGATTTGAGGGGCTTGAAGAACTGAATTCTCCCTTAAAAAAAATAGTATGGAAGCAGGGAATGGCTTCTTGGAGTGCCCAGTATTCTGTTATTAGACAAAATGACTGAAGTGACCATATATTCAGTGGGATCTGAACACACTAAACCAGGACTGAAGAGGTACACTCAAGGGTAGAATGTGAGATATTTGCTTAGGATAAAGAACCTCCTTTTGTTGAGGCACAGCTGGGACACCACCTCTGTCCTTGTGCCACATGGCCACCCAGAGATCAGATGTGCTCGAGTGTGTTACTGGCAGGTGGGTGACATGAGGAACTCTGGCCTTGGGACACCGACATGCCCACTTCACCTCTTCAGGGACTGGCTTGCCAAAGCAAAAGGCTTCTCCTTTCTATTCTGCTCCTGCAGACAGAATGGGAACCTTACACCTTATGGTCATCTGTTTTTACCTTAAGATGAACTGAAAGTGCTTACTGTGCAAAATTTATGGTGCACAGAGTTTTAATGACAACAGATAACCATAGAGGGTTTAGAAGCTTAATAAATATATACAGTTCCCTGCTATGCAAGTCTCTGGATGGAACAAAAAATTAAGAGCAGTAGTTTCAGTTCTCTAAGTTAAGCCTACCTGACACAGCTCTACTCGCCCCTGAAGAGGCCAGCCAGGATAAAAACCAAAGCCTGGTATATTTTCTGACTCAGCTACACACACCCACATCACCAAATACATTGATTCAGTGATGATGCAACTACAGTGAGAAAAATGCATTCTGAGCTTAGGCTTTCAAGAAAAGCACTCTAATAATTGCAATAGTAGACGGCAGGGTCCTGACAGACAACTTTTACGCCTGATGTAGTAAGTACATATGTGGAACTTCACAAAGACCTAGTCCAAATTTTTTTAAACTCCATGGCATGTTCAGGACTATCTAAATGGTATAAAAAAACCAACTGAAGTTTTGAGCATTGGTGTGAATTTCATACCTCATCCTCTGCTAAAGGCTCAGTTATTATTTTTTTCTTCTAGTAACCAAAACTATTTTTACAAAATACCTTGTCTAAAATTTGTAAGCTGTAGTGATCATATATTTAAAACACTACAGTGAAGAGTAGCAACTCTACACTATACTGAAAAGCAGCTATCACATTAGCATTAGCTTATACCAATATTTTTGCATGTTGCTGTTAGGTACTATTTGCTGCTCTCAAAGGCAATTCTTTCTCTCACAGCTCCTCTTTCTATTCCAGTGTGCTGTTAAATTCCCAAGCTGAATGGCTGGCTACAAGTGCTTGCTACAGACATCTGTTCCCCTGATACAAATATATGAAACACATACCGAGGCTGCTATGCTTATGTTATATTCACGAGCACTTAGAATCGTCTCTTGTGTGGTGGAGTTGAATTTGCGGGGTAAGTGATGCAGAGATGTAGTTGCTGCTTGCAGTAGAAATGCTCCAAAATAAAAGACAAAAGTAGCCCCATGGAAAATAAAATCCTAAAAAGCAAAGAACAGGATCAGTCTGAGCTCCAATACGTATCTAATTCTTCTCATCTCACTACAAACGAAATCCAACACTGAAACATGAAACAAGAACTGATAACTAACTTTAGATAAGCAGTGTTAAATCCATCTGAGAGCTTAACCTGGACATGTTTTCACAGCTTCTTGCAATTATAAGCAACTCACTAACATTACTAGTGATAAAGAGCAGCTCTCCCTCTCCCCAAACTTTATATTCTTTCAAATTAAGAGGCACGTGCTCATCTTTATGTACACATGCTGACATTTTAGATCACCTTAAAGTTATTGGAGTTCACAGAAGTCTCCCTTCAGACAGATAAAAAAGAAGACATATACAGGCCAACTTTATCACAATTCAAGCAGTACAATATAATCTTGCAGTCCCATAAGTCCCTTCTCATCTATACCCAAAGCTTCAAAAATTTCCCCTCCATGCCTAAATTTTGCTTCTCTAAATGCCCAGAAACACCCCAGCTTTGACACAGCTGAAATGTCCAACTTCCCAATACAAAGAGATCCAAGAATTGAGGCATTTCCACAACTCTCTCTGACTTGGCTCTACTCAATAGTCAGTAACCTGACAGTTCTTCATGACACTATGCAATAAAATGTCCAAAAAAACAGACATTTTATTGACAAGAAAACTTGAGAGGACAGGTTTTAGGATTTACTTCAATATGCTTCTTTCCTGGCCCTCTCTAGGCAATTCCCTCCTCTATGATGAACGCTAACTGAACATAATGTTTAAATTCCTAACTCTCATTTCTGGGTTCCATTACTGTCACACATAAAAAAGGTCTGGTGCCCTTGCAGGTCCTATTTCAGAGGCCAGTGCTCCAGCAGCAAGATCTAAGGCATGTTCCAGTACAGTTTTAAACTGTCTAAAGTATTCTTCCAATATCTCCTTCTGTTATTCAGTCTGAAAAGCTGATATTTGCACTGCACTCAATTCTTAATCCATACAACATATACTGTGAAGGTCTGCAAAAGCCATAGACACAATTTTAAAATATACACAAGTATATGTAAGCTTTTTGATGATATCTATGACGTGCAGTCTAACTCCAATACTAATGAATCCTTCATGAACTTTAACTTTGCTTGAGTGCAATGGACTACCAGTATGCCTGGAGTGAGAACCCAGGATACTTCCTGTGTGTCCAGCAGACAGCACTTGCCTGCACTAGAAATCACTGTGTGACATCCTTACCTGCTGCCTGCCTGAGAGCAAAGTGAGAATGTGCTGCATCTCTGTCCAGAGGATGCAGTTTCTTCACAGATGTGAGATTTCCTTTTAATGGAAAGAATTTTCTTTTCAAACTCATTACTTGTTCCATATTTAATCCCAGCTGAAGCTACTTAAATCACACTGCCTTAGTCAGTTTTGATAAGTTATGATATAAGCTGCTACTACAGTTCCCCATTCCACTTAGATCAGGACTGACTGCATACAGGAGAGCTATTTTTCAGGAAACACTCTTTCATTTCCTTCAGTCTACTGCCAAGCCCTCTAATTTCCTTCTCCTGACAGCAATTATGGTGAAGCTCTGTAGCATCAGTAAGGTTTCACATTTACATGGTTATGGTTTCTGTGACCAAAAGCCCCAAGATCTTATGAGGGACCTTTTTTTGGGTTTTAGTAATTGTTATCATAGTGCCTAACTCTCCCTTGCCTCCACACTCGTATAATCACTGAAACCTCAACAAAAGTGTATGCAAAACATTATCAGAGCAGCATGGTAAGTTAGGTCACATCTAATTTTGTAAATGAGTGTGTTGTGAGTCAGGCTGTAAAGGGCAGTATCTGTCATACCATCTGGTTTAATACACTGATGTACTGAGCGATGGAGCTCCATAAGGTCCATCTTTTCCACTGCGTACCATCTTATTTTTTTAAATATCTCTACTAGTATTAGCAGATATACTTACAAGTATACTAAAGGTATTACTAAATGCAGTACTGCACCTATAGTAACAAAAACAGTTTTTAGTGTTTCCAGTAATTAATTAATTATTTGCAAGTGAAGGTAAAAAAAACCCTACTTGTGACATCCTGTTAAAGACTTTCGTGCCAACATGTTACAAAACACTTGGGTACCTGAAAATAATGGTACAGTGTCTTCCCTTATTTTTGTTGACAGCTGGAAGGGGCTGGGTTTCAGCTACCAAGTTAGAGATAAAATGATTCCTTCTGCATTTATTTAAGATGTTGACTGAGTTATGACAGCTTTTTAGATGAAGTTACAGATGCAGTTTTTTATACAAGTCATGTATCCATTTCCTGACATAGATAATTTTCCAACAATTTATTATATACAAGGGGACAAAATTAACAGTACAACAAATCACTGACAGTACCAAGTAGCCAATGTGCAACACACACACACACACACAATTGTTATAAGATGAAATTTGTATAACATTTTCAATCTATAAAAGGCTTTGTCCTTATCCAGCAACTCTTAAATAGATGCATGATTGTAAACTGACAAACAGTTTCAATGAAACCCAGGACACTATTAATTTACTTTAGTTATGCACATGCTCAAGGGCTTTGTTGCATCATAATTCGTGAGGATGTTGCAGCATAAATCCCTGTAAAGGTCTCCGTGATTGTAACTGATTATTAGCCTAATTACTGGCTGTATTGTGCTGGAAAGCTGATGCTGCATGTATGTTTATTCACTATCAAAGTGCTAAAGTTTGTTTTTAATAGAATCCAGTCTGTTAGCACCGATGGGCTTTGAAATTATCAGAGCTCCAAACTCACAAAGCTTTATGACTTGCTTTAAAGAACGTCTGTTTTAAGGGCCTGTCCATAAATTACTTGAACAGATAAATCTCTACAGATGTTTATAATGAAACATGCAATTCCAGCTATGATCAAGGAAAGTGTCAATAGGAAAACTAAGCTGCACAGGAGGAAGGTGAAAGTGATCAGCAGTTACAGACAGACTTCAGTAGTTTAGAAGTTGCAGTCCTTTTGGAAGAATTTTTTTTTTAAATTAGGAATTCCGATCAAAGTTTTCCCACCCCTTATTATTCACTTCCAATAATATAAGAGAGTTGATATAATCTCATGCTTAACTACTTGAGTACTAAAAACTCAAAGTAAAAAGCTATTAATGACAACAAAGGAGCATGTAAATTACCAGTCAATAACCCGAGGTATCCGTGTGGTTGGCAAAAAGTAATACAAACAACTTTCTTTTTTAAACAGGAAGCTACAGTCTTTGAGAACTACTGGCACAAGCCGTAACAATCAATTACAGTAAGATTCAGGCTTTGTCTTCAAAATGAAAAGCTCAAAAAAGATTAATTATATCTGTAATCTCACCAAGCTTCCTCTAAGAAAGATGAAGACATTAAGTCTCCTAATAAGATGTTAAGCTATATCATACTGCAGGTTATTCTTTCACCACCTAAGGTCTAACAGCCACTCACCACTGCTGCCCTAGCTTTGAGGAATCGACCCAAAAGTCACCTTCTTAGGAACTGGAGGAGACTTTCTGGCTGCTGAAGCCCAGTCTGTGCTATCTCAGACAACCACATCACACAGCATGTTCATAAATGCATCCTTTCCTTTACAATATTAGATATATCTTTCTACATCCCATTATTCACAAGGTGTTACTCCCACTTCTCTAATAGTCAGAAAGTATTTTCTGATTTCCAGTTCACAATAATTTCTGGCCATTTAAACCAATTTCTTGTCACACCTTGTTTAACTATTCCTCTTCCTGCTGTTCATGCATTTTATGTGCTCAGAGAAGACAAGTGTACTCTTTCAAACAGCTTCAAAACTTCCTTCAGCCTCTATCTTAAAACAGGTGAAGAATTTCCTCTGTCACCTCTGTACTATTCTTTCTTTTTCCAGTTTTGAATTCCTCTGTTTGAAAAACTGTGCTAAAGCAGAAGGCCAGGTGTTGAGACTTAGGACCAACACTTCTCATTAAATAATTTTCAGTATATAAAACAAAGGGAATCCTTAAATAAAGAAAAAATCTTACCGCCTGGTTCCAGTTGACAGCAATTCTATTTGCATAACCAAAGAGGAACACAGAGAGGAACACAATGGAGAGGAACCACGCAGTCACTGCCACAAACATTACCCATCCCTGCAGCAGTGGCAGTGGAACTCCGGTAGAGGCAACCAAAATCCAGACTATTGTTCCAAACAGCTGCAAGGAAAGGAATACAGAGAATAAACTCAGAGATAACTTTTACTCAGTCCTTTCTGCCTAAGAACTGATATCACACATTATACATAGTAAACGACTCTTAGGAACCAAGAGGAGACACTTCAAAAGTACTCAGAGAGCCCAAGTCCTTCTCTCAGAAATGATAGGCACTAAGTGGTGAAAAGACAAAGCCACTCTGAAATTCCTAAAAGCTCTTAAAATAATCTTAAAATACAAACCCGGGTGACTTGCGTGCTGCTGCTGAAAATTTTACCCTTACTCTAATTTTGAGCAAAATACAGGAAATGTGAAAACACGGTTCACACACACACATACACAAATCTCTCCCTATATACACAAATTAGGACAAAAAGGATGTACTGATTTGGATGCAATCTCGTACTGTTTAGTTTTATAGTCCTAATCAGATGAGATACAAAAAGGAGATGAAACGACACCCATTTTTCAATGTATTTATAACACCAAGCTGAAAGAGGACACAAGCCAACAAAGTGAAAAACTAGAATGCAGAATAAGGTGAGTTGTAAACTATGCTGTAAAGACTAGAAAAAATATACAGCTTTCCAGAATCACCATAACTTGGAGAAGAATTCAGCAGTGCCACTTTTCATTTCAGCAGACTGCTCACAGCAAATGAGTGGTAGGGACACTGTGCTAGGGATGGCCTGATAGAGGCCTGGTTTAATCAACCAATCTAGGCTTCCCTGGTTTAATCAACTCTTGGCCTAAGGAACAGTACTATTTCTTCCTGCAAAACTTGCCTCTTAATTAAAAAGGATAAATGGAGTGAACCACAATTGTCATCTAAGTATGTTTGTTTATTACAGAATGATTTAACTTCATAATCCAACCTGCTGAATAGTGACAACTAAAATCAATTTCCAAGCAAGTTACTTCTTTCCTGTTTAAATTCTACAGATTTACAACCAGGAAGTCAGAGGTTACATTTTCAGATTCAGAGAACTTCTTTTGTATCAAGGTTGGATATGAGATACCTTTCGAAAGATGCCTGCTATAAAATTAGTTAGTTCCCCTCTGGAGTTACACTGCAGCAGCACATATGTAAAGATGCATTGCTAGTCTCAGATCAAAGCTCCCATGGGTTTATGAATTAGTGTTCAAGTTGTTCTCTAGGGTTCCTTTTTTAGCTGCTGTGAAGAACCAAACTTTCTCTAGTTTCACAAGACTGCAGGTGCAAGTCTGTTACTTGGTGACCAGAGGGTGACAGGCAGTGAGGAAGCAAAAGGGATAGCAGAAAGTGTCTGTTAAACAAAAAACAGAGACACATGAAATGTTTTCAGTATTTTGAATGTGCAAACTTGCAGGGTTCTTTAAAAATAAATTTAGAACTGTACTGTAGAGACTGCTAATCTCAGCACCCATCGTTGTACTATTTCCTTCACATTACACCTGTCCACTTCAGCTTGGCTGTCAGATGTACAACTGGTTGGCCAACCAAATTAACCTTTTGTCCCTACTGACTCTGGGCCTGATTTAGTGCCCGGACTTGTGTTTCGAGTTCCTTTCTCAAGTACAGTTTTACAGCTTGTGGGGCGGGATCCAGCTCACAGGTTGGGACCCAAGCAGTAGTCTGTTCTAACCTTAAAATAAAACCCACCAAAATCAGATGAGTTCTACCAATGTTTTTTGTTGCTGTTGTTTTTTATCTCCCATAGCCAGAGGCACTGCAGAGCCTCATACCCAACCTCAGCTCAAAGGTCCTCAGCCCTGTGTACACCAGCGAGGTCTAACACACACATGACATTGAACATACTCGTAGGAGTTTGCAGAGGACGCGTAACACGCGCACAGACGAAACCCGGTGTAACTCTCCATGGTGCGTTTTTGGGTCGGGGGGACAGCGTGGCTCAAAGCCCTCGACAGCTCAAACAGCCTCGGGAAACCCATCTGTGCGCGGGGCCCGAGGGGAGCGAACCGGGGCGGCCGGAGGGCGCGGGGCGGGTCCCGCTGCCGCTCCCGCACAGCCCCGGCCCGGCCCGGCCCGCACACCTGCCCGCTCACAAAATGGCAGGTGAGCAGCGCGGGCAGGCCCGCGGCCGCTCCCCACCCCGGCCCGCTGGCACTCACGATCTCCAGGAAGATGACGGCTCCCGAGAAGGTGCGCAGGATCTCCAGGCCGGAGGGCAGCGTGACCCGCGGAGGCGGCAAGTAGGGAGCGGGGTTGGGAGGCGGCGGCATGGACGAGGCTCCCCTGGGCAACATGTTGCTGCGGCGGCGGCTGCTGTGCCGAGCGCGGCCAGGTGGGCGAGGAGGCNGCGCCTCGCCCGGGGCTGGGCGGCGGCCCCGCCGGGCCGGGCCCCGCAGCTGCAGCCGGGCCGTGTTCGGCCGCTGCCTCTCGGCTTCCCCAGCAGCGCGGCGCTCCGCATTCACGAGTCCTGAATCAGGCCAGCCAGACTCGGGGCGTGATTTCCTAATGCCGGTTTGCAAAAGGTTGTTATTTACCTTCTGGTTACAGATATTTGGGGCTTCGAAATTGCGTGGTTGCACTTTTTGTTTTTTTTAAAGGAGCCGACGAGGTTGTCCATTCAAAATATTGAAAACATTTCATTTGTATCTTCTTTTTGTTCAGTCTAGCTCAACTCTCAGCTGTGCACAACTGCTTAAAAATAATAGAAAATGTTTGTTAAAGTTCAGTGTAGAAAAAGGTACATATTCACCAGACCACCTATAATCAATTTTTTTCTTACACTTATTTGAATAAGCATCTTCTCCAGATGAAAGATATGCCATCAAGCAGCAGTTCTCTTATTTCTCCCATTGTGACTTAGGATGGGATATCTTGTCTCTGGGATGACCAAGACTGAGTTTCACCCAGTGTTATCCCTTGCAGTGTTTCTGGGTGTTTACCCTCCACACATGCAGCTGCGACTTTAGAGATTACTTTTTAAGAAAGTTTCATGAAAGTGTATGTAGCTGCTCTGGAAGTTGATGTAGCTTGGGCATTAAGACTATATTCCTTTATTTTTAGATGCATGATGTTTCTCGGATATGCTCTTGTGATTACAAGAAATGCCTCAGCCTGAGATGCTTGTCTTCCCCACCCCAATCCAAGCCTTAGGGGGAGAGCAGTTGGCTCTGTAAAACAGGACGCATCTGTGTTTCTGCCATACCATTCTGTACATAAATAGGTTTGTGATGCTTTCAAAATGCAGTAATAACTGCTTGGCTTTGAAATCATGGCTTCTAAAGGAGGAAGAAGCAAAAGTTTGTGTTCTTTCTTGTGCTCTGTCTTCATTCCTATGCCTCTTGTAGCTGGATACCTCTTGAACTCTTAAGGAGGAGATGAATCCCCGTTAGGCTGAAGAAGGCATTAAACCCAGCCTCCCCTCTTTTCTGAGTGCTTTACCCCATCAGTTATCCAATAAGATAATATTTTTTTCCTCTAGATTTATTTTAAAAGTGAACCTTGTGTCCTGTCCTTTTATCTTCAGGGAAAGACTCCAGGCCCTGGAAGTGCATGCCTACAGGACCCAGCTTGGGTGTGTTTTGGAAATGAATGGGGTTCAGACTTGTGCCTAAGAGGTTAGGTGTAGGGGGTTTATTCTTGGGGTTGCATTTTGGAGACTGTATGTCAAATTAATTTCACAGTCTGGCCCTAAATCTGTTGAGACTGCCCTGCAGAGGGAGAAGTCTGAGTGGACTGGGTGGAAAACAGGGTTGATTAGTTTATGATTCAGAACAAGGAATGCAATTGTCCTTATCTTACACAAAGGAGTAAGTACAAATGATACGTGGTCATAAACATATCCAGTGTTACTATCCAGCTGCACAGTTAATCTGTGTGAACTCCAGCAGTACTGGATTTTACTAGTGATTACATACCATGTGCAGTCACTTTTTCTTGCTTGGACATACCATTTCTTTTTACCTGCACATTCCTTATAACACTTATTTTCTTGAATTTTAGTAGGCTTTCACAAAAAAGTCTAAATTTCACTCTCACAACTAGGTATAGATATACTGAGCAGATTTTTGGCAGTGCTTTTTCCTAAATCCTAATAATTTAAATTAAGGTGGCTGTTTAAATTATTTTTGCTGTGTTCAGGCAAGATGCACTACAGTGCTTTGTGGAATTGCTTTTATACTGATTCATGTACTGTTTGAATCTTTAAAGAACTGGATTCTTTAAGAGATTAGTGTCCGGATTGCATTTTTAAGTTTCCACGCAAGAGCACATGTTTGTGTTAGACTGCTTTTTAATAGCATTTTTATGTAACCAGTTGCATCTTGGCATGATACAGGGTAAACTAATGATGCAGCTCCAAGTCCACCAGAGTCAACAAGTAGACAGAAGTATATTGATTCACTGTGTGTAGGAAGGTCTGTCTGAACAACCACAAGGACTAAAAATTGCTCTTAAATGGCTGTAAAAAGCTCTTTCCCCTTTATGTTCCAATGCTTATGGCAGCCTAATGTAAAGGTGGCATTGTCACGGAACTACTAAACCAGTTGGTGTGAATTTTAGATTATGAAAAATAATTGATGATTTAATTCCATGTATAGGGATGTGCATACTATATAGACAAATTAAAATATCTTTTTTGGAATGCTGTAATTCTTCTCCCCCAGGCGACCAACCATTAGAAAAATGCAGTAAGTTATAAAAATCTATCGTCAGCTATAATAAAATATAAATTAGTATTTTGAAAAAACATAGACATACATCCTACGGGGTATCAAAATTACTTACACAGCAGTCCTATGCAGCAGGATTCAGACTACCTTTTGTGATGTATGGCATGATACTTCTGGAAGAGCTGAATATTAGTAAGGATACTAGAATAATAGGTGAAAGTAATGCCAATGTAAGAATTCATGGTCCTTAACACCTTACCTCTGCGTATGTTATCAGGAGCACTTAAGGAAGAGATGTAATCTCATGTCCTGTGTTACAGTGTGCACAATGGTGGTCTGCCAAAGTGGCCAAAGAGGTGGAAAATACAAAACAAATAAATGACAGTAACCCTATTCTCCTGTGGCTCTGTTTATGCACAAGCAGATTTCCTCAAGCCAAAGTGGAGCTAAGAAAGGTTTTCCTGACAGTATTAGGATCTGCTTCTTTCTTCCAGTTACCCACTTGTTCTGGAGAAGTTGCCCTCAAAAGTCATCTGTGTTTCTTTTAGATTTGCAAAGCTGCTCTTTTTTAAGAAGGAACACAGAGTCTCCTAATCCTATAGTTAGTTACATATCAAAAATAGAAAGCCTGGAGCTGATCACGTAAAACAGGCTTTTTGTTTATGGATGAATTAATTTAACATGCTCCTGGAAATTGGATGCAGGATTCTGATCTCGTACTGGTACAAACTCTGGAGTCATTCCCCTTTAGCCAGTGAAATTAAATAGGCATAAAACTGGTTTGCATAAGATGAGTGATAAGGAAAGCCTTTAGCATCATTTGCGTAGTGTATTTGCTTGGTGGTAACAGAACTTCAGGGTCGTGGTTGGACCTATGCATATTATGAATTAGTGTGTAAATACCATCACATTGTTGAGGTTTCTTGGGAGGCAGTGCAACAGTTTTAATTTTTAACAGGCGGGGCCAGGCTTGTGAATGCATGCTGCCCCTTTTTGCATCATTACACCAAGGGAAAAGCAACTGCTGAAATCTCTCACTTCATCCAGTTAATTGAGCTTGGGATGTGTGCTGAGGAGAGGAGGTAAAGATAAATGTGCCACCTGTTTTGTCCACCAGTCCCAGGAATGGCTGGTTACCAAACCAGTCCCTGGAGTAGCTTAAAGCAGTCTCAGAGCTGCTCTCAGCAGTGATTTCTGGCTGGCTCGTAAGGCTGTGGTGGTACTCTGGATATGGCCTCTTCCTGCAGAAGTGTCTTCTGTGCCCAGAGCTGTGGGATGAAAGGCTACTTTGGCTCCCAGGGTACCCTTTAAAGCAGGGAATCTTTAGCTGGCTGGTTAGGGGTGTTGGCAGGTCCCTTCACACAGGCACCACACAGCTGGGAGGCTGGCATGGAGCCAGGAACACTCCTTGGTGGGGTAAATTGGTGTTCCCAAGGTCAGACTGAGGTTCCTGACCTGTTCTCATAACATTGTTTCGTGTTCCTGAGGTCACCAGCACTTCATTTGTTTGACTTGGTGGCACTGCTGTTCTCTAGCAATATAGTATCACATGCCAACGGCCAATTTTCCTGTAGTTTACTTTGAGAAATTTCTTTTAGATGTGTGGGGGTGCAGCAAAGGTGAAAACACAGGATCTGTCATAGCATTGAGGAGGATCCTGACCTGAGATGGTGCAGGAGGCAAGGTGGGTAGAGAGGGACATGGCAGAGCAGGGCAAAGTTACCTAATGGGAAAATGTCTCAAGAAGTCAGAGTTCTGCTCTTGGCATAGGTGAGACAAAAAAATGGTTTGCATAGATTGTCCTGAGAATAGAATGTGAAAGTCTCAGAGGTACAAACTGGGAGCACATCATTGTTGTAGATGAGGGATGAGTAAATAGCACTGGTTGTTTGTGACAGAATTGTCCAGGGAAACAAGTAGACAGACTGCACAGCAGCAATACTTTTTTTTTTCCCTGTCCCACTCCAGCTTCATGGTATAAAAGAGGACCAGTTCAGCCAGTTGCTGAGAAGCTCAAGGAGGATATGCTACGTGCTGCTATTGCAGCATGGTGCCATTGGTACTGCTGGTAGCATGGGCCTCTTCTCACTCTGTCATCACTCAAGACTTGATGTAGTAATCTTTATCATAACGTGTTGGCCTCTGATCTTATCTCTCGTTGGGCAGCAGTAGGTATCTATTATTTTCATGTACTATCAGTGTTTTCAGGAAGTTACCTTCTTCCTCAGTTGGAGTTTGTTTGCCTTTTGGAGGCTGTTTGTTTTATTGACCAAAATCCTGGCTAAAAATCCAATAGAAGGCAAAGAATAATTAAGCAAAAGACAATGGTGGCTTTACTTTGTGATGAATGAATTCAGGAAGGAGAAGCATGGAGACATTAAAATATGATTGCATAAAAAAGCACTGTAATGGTTTGAAATAGCATAAAAATGCTGCTGCAAAAGGAGTGAGTCTATAGATTTCGAAGCACTCTGAGTTTATTTATTTGTAATAAAAAGGATTTATCAGTGTTACAATGCATACACATAATTAGGACTTACCTGGTGACTGTTAATAGGATTGTAAAGAGCTCTTTGTATGTAAGTATGGACATCGTTAAAGGAATCATAAATAACTTCTCTATTTTTAGTTAGTTTCAGTTTGCTGAAAACAGCAGGGCCTTATTCTACTGACATTTGTTGTTATTTACAGTAACTACTGGAGTTATAAGGCTGAGAGGGAGCTCTTCAGCTACCGAATCACTGGCAGACCTGTAATCCTTTTACTGACTGCATCATTTCAAAACAGCCTCCAAGCCTCCAGCCTCCAAGCGTCCAGTGCCTCTGGCGTTCACGAGATTAATTAATTTCAGTTCTAACAGAACAGTTTGAAAATAAACATGAAACTTATGAGTCAGATACATTGCCATGTTCCATCTTCTTCATGGAATGTACAGTACATGGGTATTTTTTTCTCTTTTAAATGATGGATGGAAAGCCATGATTGGAATTTTTCTTTTAGATAAGAAATGCTGATGCAGCTTCTAGAAACCTTCAGGTGGTCTGAGCTATGCTTCTGCATCTTTAGACACTCTATTACTGTTCCCATATTAATTAAAGGGAAAAATGAAATTATCACAGTTATTTGTTTGTACTGAAAGAATACTGATTTCATTATAAAATTCAAGTTGTTCATAAAGAGCTGTTTTAATGTTCTTAGGTATAGGTGATTTTAGGGATATTGGTACCTGGAGTATAATTTTCTTGAGTGAGGTTTACAGCATTTTACATCCCGGAGGACTCCAAGGGTCTCAACTGAGATGAATGATTCATGATATATCAGCATTTGTCTCTGTGGTGATGGTTTTATTTTTGTTTCGGTGGTGGAGTGGGTTTTTTTGTTTGTTTGTTTTTTGGGGTTTTTTTTACTTAGAATAAGCACGAATACCTGTTCTCTAACCTTGAACTTTAGATTATGAGTTTGCCTGTCCTCTGCAATGATAAACTTCCATAGGACAGTCAGGTATTTTCAGGAACTGGATGCCCCTTACAGAACATGAACCTTCCTTGTAACACTTGATTTTCTCATGTCAAGTATGAGATTGAGAAATTCTGCCTGCTTATGTGCTCAGATCCTCTGAAAACCAACCCTGGTACTGATGGCAAGATCTAAACAGTAACTCTTTCTGAGTCATCCAGTGCTGAAGCTACATCAGAAATTAACATAACACATGAGAACAATATCTTTATTTCAGGGAATCACTGTGAATTTATTTCTGCACGCTTATCTCAACTACTTAGTTCCTACTGAACCTTGCCTCAGGTTCTTTCACAATGTTTTGGTAAGTTTAAGCATTTGACCAAGTAGGTTTTGATTCACAGGAAAAAAACAGGTTTGGGTTTTTTTTTTTTCTTTTCTTTCTTTCATAAATCCTAAACCAGTTGAACTGCATTCTTGTTGGCCCGACGTCCTTCATGAAGAAATAAGTGTTACACACAGTATGTATGCAATTTCTGGATAGAAAAAAATCCGTGGTTCTGCTGGCAGGTTTAGCTTACGAATCATCAAGAGAGGTGAGGTGGTTTGTGCTATCCTCATGTTGAGATGAACTGCTATGATGTGGTTTAGATTATGAAAAATGAGTTAAAGACCAACTATCTCACTTTCCCTCCATGGTTTTTAATGTGACAGCCACAGAATTTACTCACACAGATAATGAATATTTTACTTCATTCACAGTTGCTGATGATTTCTTGTATTCATTAGTGTCTGGCTTTGCACTTTGTTCCCTGACATCTTTCAGGATTCTTTCAGAAGCGTGCTTATGCACATGCTTCTCTTATGTAGTGAGTGTTTTCATCCACTACAGTAAATAACTCCTGGCAGTGGACTTGCACATTGTTCTCAGAGGTGCTGGATGGAGGGAGAGAAAGGGGTGGTGAACTGGCTACTAGGAAGGTTTTGTAATTTATTTACAAGGCAGTAATTAAAAAAATAAAATCAAACAAACTTTAAACAGCAGACTGCCTACGCCTTTAGGCAAAATTATTTTTCTACCCTGGAATTTGATTTGGAATGGGACCTTATGTTCACGTATTCTTCAGAGTGTTTACAGTCTGTAGCAGTGAATTTCAAATACTTGAATGGCCTTGCCTTTTTCTGCCTACCAGTCGTTTTGTGGAGCTGTTTAAGTAGCTTAAATTTTAATCCACAGGTATTTGGAAGGATGAATCAGTGGTCAAAAAACACAGCTCATTAATTTTACATAATAGCAAAAGAGTAAATAGGTCAGTATTCTGTGCATTACTTTACTAATAGGACAGTGTAATTGCTGTGTAGTTAATGTTTATGGAGTACTTTGAAGATGTAATTTGTTGTACATAATTTGTTGTATAGGACTAATGTGTTCATACATTTCTACATCTAGCTATACTCAAAAAGAAATACTTAACCTCACTTGAAGTCATTTTGGGTTTCTGGTGCACAGTGAAAGAAACCAGGCTGGGATTCAGCTGATCGAGTGCTTATGTGTATCTCCAGTTACCTGGCTAGACCATCCACTACAAACAGGAAAAAAATAGCCTCATTTGATGAACAATTAGTTTTGTACTAAAGTAGGTATCTGGATATAGATCATAGGAATCACTTGTATCTGCTTTGCCCTTGATTTTGCAGAAAATGTATTTCTGCTTCTTCAGGTCCTGAGAAAGTTCTCTCTCTCCCGCAAACATGGACTTGCAGAAAGCTCTGGTGGTCCTGATCTATTGAATTGAAATTTCTTGTTGGACCTACTGACAACATTATAGATTTTCTCTGACAAAATGTAAAGGCTTTTCTGGTGCAGGGTGCTGTGGGGTGGCTGAAATCGCCGCGTTAACCCAAAAGCATCCCCTGCAAGGAATGCCCTGGGGGTGCAGCTCGGCACCTCGCAGGCCGACTTCCAGCCCCCGTGCCGATGGATGGCACCGAGACACAGCCCCGCACCCAGGCCAGGATAGCTCAGGTGTTACCAGGAGCAAGGAGCGTGGAGGGCTCTGTGCATGGGTTCCCAAAGGTTTATTCCCAAGGATCCAGAGGCGAAAGAGAGCGAGCAGGCCTCGTGTACAAGCTTNGTCTCCTGCACCAGGGGTTTCTGGCATCTTGGCTTCTACTGTTGCCAGCTCAACCACCCCAACACTTTTCAAGACCCAGAAATTAGCTCACAAATAAATTCATCAGCTCACATGATAAGCATCCACTGACTCTGTATTCACATTTTTCTGCACTGTTTTACTTAACCACTGACTGACTGATCATCATTGTTACTCCTTCCACCCTCCATGTAGTAGAGTGTTCCATGCACTCGAGGAATGTTGTGGAAAACTGGCATAAAGACTTCTGTTGTATGAAGTTGGGAAAATTAGCATCTCTTGCTGGACAATTTACTGCTGAGAGGTTAACAAGATAGCAAAACTTGCAGCATATAGTAAGAGAAAAAAAACTGAACAGGGGATTCATCGCTGAAATCTGCTTTCGAAAAGATATACTTTTTAGGACTCTTCAGGACTCTATGTCCACATCGATAAAACCAAAGTAATGACTGACATCTGGCTACCTAAAAAAAGTTGTATTCGTTTTGTAAAATGCATAACTAAAGACAAATGGGACAAAAAAGCAGATATGTAATGAAATTGCATCAGTTGACGTTGTGGCTCTGCAGATGCATCTATGATGTACTGACTCATACCAGTGAGAAGCTACAGTCCCTTGACTCCCCTGGCATCTGCAGGTCTGCACTTGGTTAGGGACAGGGTCTCCATGGGATTTAAGCACAGATACAGCACTGAGGATGCTGAGGTACAGCACTAAGGGCCTTGGGGATTCTGAACTCAAAATGCATATGTTCACACACACACCCCAGCCACAGACAACTCTGTGTGGTCAGCTTCTGTGCTTCAGTAGGCTGCTGCTGCTGCTGTCTGCAAAACTGAGTGATGTGAGTTCCTGGTCCCACCCACCTAAAAATCAATTGAAACTTTTCCTCTCTATGTTGAAAGATCTGCATGGAGCAACCTTTCCAGGCCAGGAGTGGGTGTGGCCCGGAACTTTAGTTGGGCACACTGCACACAGGAGTTAGGCAGAAATTCTTTTACAATTTGCTGTTCTCCCTTGCCACACAAGCATAAAAGAAACACAGATTAAGCTAGTGCTTTGATCTTGCTCATTCTTTTTTCCCTGCTTTGAGTAGTTTACGTATGACTTTAATAAATAAGAAAAGAGGGAGGAAAAAATTTATGGCTTCTGAATTCATGCAAACCTATTAAACGAAGACAATCTAGAGCAATGCTTTCCAAATAACCACGTTAATCCCTTTCTCTGTGACACATTACCTATTTTTGTCATCACACGTGGTGTCAAATTGCATCTCAGTAACCATTTCAGCCAGTTGAACTACAATTGCAATGTACTATTTAAGACTATATGTAAAACTACATAGAGATGCCTATATATTCTTGTGGCTATGGTCAAGAGTGTGGCAGTTGCTCTAGGTGCTAAATTGTTTTTTCAAAAAGTTATTAAAAGCAGTGATAGAAGTAGAAAGAAAGAAAAAGAAAGAAATGGATCACCTGAATGCCCGTGTGAGATAGTTTGAAATGCTTGAGGAAAATGTATTCCTAATGGCATACATTGATTCTGTGATCATTTTTATTAGAGTTAGTTTCTAAAACATTATATTTACTATAGATATCTGTGCCTTATATGTGTTATGAGCCTGGGAAATACAGGATGATAATGCTTGATAATGTCACTGAGTGACCTTCTTCAGATCATAAATTCCTGGTTGTCCAAGAGCAGGAAGCATGCTGAAGTATTCTTGCCATCGTAGGCAGTGTTCTCTTTTTCACCGTACATCTACAAGTAGACTTGTCAGGAGGTTGGTCTTGCTGAACAGGGAGCTTGGTGGAGCTCCAATATGAAAAGGTAGTATAGAGGAGATGGAAGCAGGGACAGGCTACAAAGGACTAATTTAGAAGCATTACCTGAGTTTGTGGGAGTAGCCTTGGGAGATCCAAAGCCTGAATGCAGTTGAGACTCACATGGGAAGCACAACAAGAAGAGCTTCTGACGCTTTGTTAGTATAAAAAGGCTGAGCAAGGAGTATGTGGAACTATTGCTGAATGGAGGAGGTGATGTCGTGACAGCAGACACTGATAAAATGGAGGCATTCTAAGGTTTATTTGCCATCTCTACCACCACGTTATCCCATGCATCTCTTCTTCGGGAAAGGGTTCAAAGAGAACTACCAGCAGTAGATGAGTGTTTAGATGGGGATTACTTGAGAGAATTTGACCAGAAAACACCATGGAAGCAGACAGACCACATCCAAGGTGCCAAAAAAAAAAGATCAGATGTCTCTGCAGGGCCACTCTATTACATCAGAAGGGTTATGGAGACCATGGAAGGTTCCTAGTAACTGTAAATAGGTAAATGTTGCACTGTTTCTTCAGAAAGGCCGAAGATGATCTGGGGAACTATAAACTGATCAGCATTGCTTTGGTCCCTGTGGAACTTAAAGGAGTGGGTCCTCTTGGAGCACATTTGTGGGCATATGAAGGAGAAGAAGGTGATCAGAAACAATCAGCATGGATCTACCAAATGTAAATCGTGTCTGACTGCCTGATTGTATTTATGATTCTATAACTGGATTTGTGGATGAGGGGAGGGAAGTGGATATCATTTACCTCAAATTTAGCAAGGCTTTTGACATTGTCTCCAACAATATTCTTGTATCCCAGCTGGGACGGATGTTATGGTCCGTATGGCTAAAAATTCAGTGATTTGGCTCAGAGGAGAATGGTTAAATGAGTTGTTCTCTACCCAGACAACATTTTCCTGTTTACCTAGTAGAGTGCCACAGGGATCTAGAGATTGGAACAGTCCTGTTTAACATCTTTACCAGGTACTTCAAGGAGGTAATAAAATCCACTTTCCTCAGGTTTGCAGATGACACCAAATTGTAGGGAACAGTGAATATGCTGTGGACAGTGCTACCATATAGAAGAGCCTAGGCAGGCTGGGAGAGTGGGCCAAGAGGAACCTTATTAAATTCGGCAAGGACAAATGCAAAGTTCCTGTCACCTGGGAATGCTGAGCCCTTGCATCAATACAAGCTGGGGCCAACTGGCTCTGCAGCAAGGTCTCTGGAGAGTCCTGGCAGACAGCACATGGCTTGTGCACCAGGAGTGTGCCCTGGCAGCAGAGAAGGTAATGGCATCCTGACTGTGCTGGAGAGAGCACAGCCAGGAGCTTTTGGGAAGAGATTATCCTCCTGCTCAGCACCTGTTAGACCACATCTAGGCACTGTGTCCTTTTGAGCCCCTTCAGGAAAGGCAGTGAAAAATTGTAGCCAAGTTTAGCTGAGATCCCCCAGGATGGTTGGAGTCAGAGCCACATGAGGAGGAGCTAAAGGAACTGGATGTATTCAGCCTGGCAAAGAGGTGGCTTCAGGTGAACCTGATAGCAGCCTGCCAGGACCTGTGAGGGTGTCTTTTAAAAGACAAAGCCAGGCTCTTCACAGTTGTAAGTTAAGTGGTGGGAGGACAAGAAACAGCAGGCATAAATTGAAACAAGAAACATTCAGCCTGGGAATAATGGAAAGAAAAACATGTGAGAAAGTTATACTGTGATTATGTAGAATGATTTAGGTGTCACACATTAACAGACCATAAATTGTGAATAGTCAGATACCATTTCCTATGTTCCTGGCTCCATCCACCTAATGTATAAACCTAAGATACTTTACCGACCACAGTGAATTTCCATTGGCTAGCGGTGATGTAGCCCAAATTCTTAATTATAGCAAGCATATTTTTTTTTCTGCAGAACATGGCTATAATATTTCAGTTAGTTAAGCCTGTGTCCACAAGGCGTGGGGCAGGCACCTACCTGCCAGATTTCCTCTCTGGTACAGGCTTTTTTATTTGGCCTGGCCTATGAGTTGAGCTTCTTGGCAGAATTTATTAACTGGGACTAGTGCTGCAGGAATGGGCTGCACAAGCACCTGCTCACACTTAGGCCTGGCTGGCTTGAATATTGGACATCTGCTGTGCTCCTCTGCTGTCCCTCTTCTCTAGTTAGCAAAGGAACTGCCATCCCAAGTCTGCTTGTTTCAGCTGGCATAGCTCTGCCCGATGTTCCAATAGTGGGTAAAAGGGTTGGTTTTAAGAAAGGATGAAGCTGGTGTGGTAGGAGAGGATGAAGATGCAAGAACAGGGCAGTCTCAGCCTTTCCGTTGTAGAAATCCAGCACAAGTTCCTCACTCACTTCCTCACTCAGCCATACAGCCAGAAGCTGTGATAGTCATTCCTTCCTGTACATGGAGCGTGGTTCAGGATTACTCATAACTCATAGTCACCTAAAAAACCCTAAAGTCTCAATTTAGACATGTATTTCCTGATTTTGAATGTGTTGGAGAGCAGCTGGTCTAATCTAAGGCAGAGCTTGATCCTGCAGCAAAGTATTGCTCCGCTTTCACCTTCTCCCATCTCTGGGTTTCCTCCTAAAGAACAGGAAAATGGCCTGTCCATGATGGTTGTAGCATTAAGGACACCTCTAAATTTTGTCAGCCAGTGGGCTCAGTATGGCCAGAGGGTTTCAGAGTATGGACCTCCAGTCTGGCAAGCATGTTTTGGTGGTTTTTTAGGTCAGAAGTAAAGATGAAGTGTGGATAAGTGATTGTGCCTACCCACAGGGATATTACTATGCCACTTCTTCATGGCTGGTAGAAACTGACCTGCTGTGAGTGAGGCCAGCAGCCTTGGGATTGAACTTCTGAAAGGCATTATTTTTCCTCAAGAAACTTATTTTTGAATTTGTCATTAATTCTTTATCATTACCCATTAATGCTTCTAAAACCAAAGTGTTTAGCTTAATGAGTTTATTACAATAATCCTAGAAAGTGTAATTCTGCCGAATTTTGAGGAATACCAGTTCCCAGAGAGGGAACAATTCAGGCTGAGTGATGTCATGCAAAGTGAACCTGTTTGCCCAAATACTCTCGTAGCATAGAAGGGGAGCAATGAAAAGAAATGTGGTCCCACCCCTTTATTCACAGGTCTGAATAGTTTCCTGGAGGGTGCGTAGCAACACAGATAATTTACTGCTGGAGGTTTTTCTGGAGGAACAAGTGTCAGAGAAACCAGATTACAAGAGTGGTTCTGAGTCACAGAGTCTCCTGGGATGCTCCTGTGTTGGTCAATGCTCAGAGGTGAACTAACAACCAGGTAAATGGTTTGGAGAATTTTCCTGTTCGGGGTGAAATTGAGGACATATGATTGTTTGGTTGCCTTTGCAGTGCTGTACTCAGCAGTAGAAGGGAGACTTGGAGCTGACCCTCTGCATTGCCAGCTGATGGCATGTCCAGCTCTTCGTATACCCAGAGGAAGACTTTGTGCACCTGGTGCTCTGAGTGACCTGCCGGGAATGTTGCTGGTCTGGTGCCTAGTGTCTATCATTCTCCTTAGCTTCCAGATATAATTCCTTAATTTTTGCTATCAAGTGGGAAAGAAAACCTACAGACTTGCATTGGCCCTGGAGTTTCTCTTGACATCTCCTGCTGTGAGGAAAGGCAAACCGTGACTAAGAACTCACTGCGTCTGAAGAAAAAAGCTCATCAGTATTCTCAGAAATATGAAAATGTGATTCTTTGTGGGCATTTTGGCATGGAGATCTCAGTAGCCAGGCAGTGACAGCAGAGCCTTCATATTCAGTACTCATCATTTTTAGTGAGTCCCTCTGAACTGCATAACTAAGTTGTTCAACCACACCTGAATCTGGGTTCTTGAGGGATAAAACCTGTTCTGTAGCTTCTTCCTGTGGTACAAAGGCACGGGTGATTTTAGCATTAGACGTTGAACGTCACTGGCTTCTGAGTTAGGGAGTTAATATGTTCCTAGAATCACTTGTTAAACCAGCAATGCACGCGGCATAGCTTATATTACACGTGCCTGTTTACAGGAATATAGGAATGGTGTTGCTTCCTTTGCACTGTTCTCTTTATGCTAGACTTTTGTATGTTTATCATGGATTTTGAGGGCTTCAGACACTAGAACTGCTCCATCTGTTTTCAGATTGCCTACATGTTGTGCAAGCTTGCGTGCCTGTGTACCATTAATTCCTCACACTTCAGACCAGCCTGATGGATGATAGAGTTGAAAACTGAGATAAGCAAGACCTCTTCTGCGTAGAATCATAAAATCATAGAATGGTTTGGGTTGGAAGGAACCTTAAAAATCATCTACTTTAAACCCCCATGCTGTGAGCAGGGCCTCTTTCCACTAGGCCAGGTTGCTCAGAGCTCCATCCAGCCTGGCCTTGAACACTTCCAGGGGTGGGACATCCACATCTTCTCTAGGTAACTTGTTCCAGTGCCTCACCACCCTCACAGTACAGAATTTCTTCCTGATATCTAACCTAGACCTACTCTCTTTCCGTTTAAACATATTCCCCCTAGTCCTGTCACTATATGTCCTTGCAAAAAGTCTCTCTCCATTTTCCTTGTAGGCTCCTTTCAGGTGCTGGAAGGCCACAATCAGGTCACCCCAGAGCCTTTTTTTTCTAGGCTGAACAAGCCCAAATCTCTCAGCCTTTCCTCACAGGAGAGGTATTCCATCCCTCTGATCATCTTGGTGGCCTGCTCTGAACTCACTCCAACAGGTCCATAGCCTTTCTCTTCTAGGGACCCCAGAGCTGGATGCAGCACTGCAGGTGGAGTCTCACCAGAGCAGAGTAGAGCAGCAGAATCACAGGGCTTTGCATGCAGCCCAGGACCCGTTTGACTTTCTGGCCTGTGAGTGCACATTGCCAGCTCATGTCCAGCTTCCCATCCCGCAGCACCCCCAAGTCCTTCTCAACAGGGCTGCTCTTGATCTGTTCATCCCTCACCTGGACTGGCGCTGGGGGTTGCCTCAACTCAAGTGCAGCACCTTGCACTTGGTCTTGTTAAACCTCATGAGGTTCCCATGGGCCACTTCTCGAGCCTGGTCCCTCTGGATGGCATCCAGGTCCCTCAGGTGTGTCAACTGCACCACCCAGCTTGGTGCCATCTGCAAACACGCTGAGAGTGCACTTGATACCTTTGTGTGTGTCATTAATGAAGATATTAAATAGCACTGGTCCCAATATAGATCCCTGAGGGACATCCCCTGTCCATTGGGACTCTGAGCCATTGACCAACACCCTCTAGATATGAACATCTAACCAATTCCATATCCACCTAACAGTCCAACCACTGAATCCATCTCTCCAATTTAAAGAGAGTGCTATTATAGGGGACCATGTCAAAGGCCTTAGAGAAGACCGGATAAATGCCTACCAGGCAATATAACTGCACAGCCAAATTAAAGAGAATATAAAAACTTCTAAGTTTGAAGTTGGTCCTACTTTGCATGCGAGATTTAACAAAATGACCTTCAGAGATCCTTTCCACCTCAAATTATGATTCTAACAAAAGAAGTTTTTCAAGAGATGCTGAAAGTCTTTTCTGCCAGCTCTCAAGTCATTAGGGAAGTTACTGGGACTCCCTGTGCAGGTCAGAGGTTAATGAAGGTCGTGCTCTTTCCATCTGTGGACTGTGCAAATCACATCAGTACTTCATATACCATTGATCTTACTATTTCTGGAATTGGTGAAATTATATTCACCTCTGCGTGCTCTAAATTCACCCCTAAATTACACATAGAAACACCCACCCTAAAATGCATGTAGAAATGAAATAAAAATTCACAACTGGCTGGATGTCCCCTGCGGACCTGTGCTGACTTTACAGTCACTGATGACTAAACAGTAGTTACTCTTCCTTAGCCCAGTGATGTGAAGGCTAGGTTGAGCCCTGTCTCTGGTTTCTTATCCCTGATTTGCTTTCCCTACAGTAAATGAATGAGGATGGGTTATTGTATGTACAGCAGGTGCCAGGCACATCCTCTGGCACTTTTATTTTCTCTTCTTGAGGAATTCACAGACAAAGTAGATGGTGACTTGGCACTCGGAGTCGTTCCACTCTCCTGTGCTGAGCATTTCCACACAGTCCTCATGACCAGCTGGGTCGTGAGGCTCCCCTTGCTTCCAGTTACTGTAGTTCTGCAGTGGGCTGTTGTCTGCATACACAAACTGTCCTTCTCTTTCCATGTCATTCAGCCCAATGAACGCTCGGAACAGGCCGCTGCTGGAGATGTAGTCAGCAATCAGAGCATTGGTTGCCTCATCTTTAGGCATGGCCAGTGATCCTCCTCGGTCCCTGCAGTGGATCAAGGCTTCTCTGTAATTCTTCTCTTCTTTCACAATGTAATAGAATTTCTCATCTGTCTCCCTGATACCTGCTATAACTTTAAAGGAGAAGAAAAATTGCTTAATGGCATGTCAACAGATGCTGAAGGTTATTCTATTCCAATATGACAATGAGATTACTTTTACATTAGAACTAATAAAAAGGAAGGAGGAAAAGTATTCCCACCACTGTATTTATGATGAATGATGAGGACATGATCGGAGATTGATGTGACTAGTGGGATTGTCAAGTGCTTTGCACACATTAGGACAAGAACTATTCAGTCCTGGTTGGCATGTCTCCTGTGACACTTCAGTGTATATCTAATATCTAGGACTAATCAAATTCTAGTACTAAGGCACTCTAAATGGTCAAATGGCAATGTCTAATTCTGGATCACTCCCATGGCTTTGTATGTATTTGAATATAGACTGTGAAAGAGTGCCCAGGGATAGAAACACAGGGGTATAGATAGCTTTTCAGGCCCTTTCCATGTAGAGGAGGATGAATGTGGCTGCTAAGATAAGACCTTTGTAGCTTTTCAGAGTGCCTAAAACAGAGGGCTGTCCCTCTGGGTCATCTGTGGACACTGCCATAGAGCAACAATGGTAGAAAAATAGCAATGATATCTGTGATTTGAGTCAAATAAATCCCATTAAATACACAAGGATCCTTACCATTCTTCACAAACTTGATGGATGTGTTAAGACGAGCAACATTGATATTCAGTTGTCCAACAAATCTGCGGTATCTTCCACAGTCACAGACCGTGCCTGATGCAATACAAAGGACAGAGGATTTATCTGTTTAGAGGCATCTGTGTGTGTGTGCATGGAGAGTCACCTGTAGCTCACTTTCAAAGCTTCTAAAGACCTAGGCTCCACTTATGTATGGAGAGCCAGTCCTTACCCCACTGCCTATACTTCTGTTGATCAAAGCGTTTAATGTTTTGGCTCTGTACTCTCTGTACCATCCCCTGCTAACTGGCTTAAGCAAGTTAATACCAACCCAAATAATCAATAGCTTTCAAGCACTGAAACTCAGTTAATTTTTTTTTTTAAACGGGAATTTGGCTTGGTAGAGGTTTCGTTTCTTCTGTTCTCAGAAAGAAAGTTGCTGATGGTTTCCCATTAAGAATCAAATGGTCATTTTACATGAAATCTCTTAAAAATAAACACAAATGTAAGTTCAAGGTGGGTAACCATTCAAGGTTAGTAGGACTGAGTAGAACTTTCTAGTTCATCAGAGTCAAATTCTCCTCCAGTAAGCAAATGCACTGCATTAATTTGATAACAGATTATGTTCTATCTTAAATCACTTACTTTTTTCATTCCCATGCTCCTGGAAACTGTTAAAGGGCTTTATTCGTTTTTCTTCTAGTATCCAGTATAAATGCATACTGCTGGACTGTGTATTAGTTTTTATGATATCAAACATTGCCCATGAATTTGGGTGACTTCATATTTTGTGTATGCTGATGTATTCATAGGAATCAGTCATGTCCCTACACTATCCTTCACTTGACAGAACATTTTCAGTCTCTTCCTTACATTTCATCTATTCTCAAGTTTTTCCGTGGGCCTCTAAATTTCATGAAATTCCATACAAACCAACCCTGAAATCAAAGATCCATCAGACTTGGCCATTCTTCACAGAAGGATCCATACCATACCTGCTTTTCCTTTTTTTCCAGAAACCCCTGGTAAGCCTTTGGCTCCTTTGTCACCTGAATAAAGAGGAAAATATATTCTCAGATGTCAGACATGTCAGTCCACATGTCAGGGAAGCGTATTCAAAAACCTGTTTAATAATAGATTAACAGTGTGCTTTTGATAGGAAGCCCTGATGGACTGTACTGGAAGATGTGCCAAGTTAAACAAACCATGATTAATTCTGGTGCATGGAAATGAGAACCCTTTAATAGCTAACTCACTGATAACACAGGCATCTCATGTGCTGCTGGTTCCTGGTACCACTTACTTTTGATATAAACTGCAAAATTATCCTGAGAGGCTGAAAGCACTCAAGAAATCTTGACAAGGTGAGATCTGGGTTCTGTCAGGGGCTGCAGGACACAGCCCTTCCCCAGGTTAGGTAGCTCCATGGTGGGATGAGGCACCAGATGTGCTCTAAGCCACTAAATTCCTGTGTGCAAGAGACTGTGTGCAGGCAGCAGTTGGCACCTGCATGGAAGGTCATTAAGGAACAGCATTTCATTCCAGTTTATGGAAATGTGATTTATTTTCATCCAACTGCTTTCCCCTTCTTTTTGTAGATTATAGAAGTGATAGAAATACTTTTCCAAATGCTCTGCTACTATATAACTGAAGGTGACTAGCTCTTGAAAAAATCTCAGCTGTAATTTGGGTCAGGAACAGATGGACTTTGTCTGAAATTCATGTCAGTTCTTCTTTTATGAATTAAACTTTCAGAGGTCAAAAAATGCTAATACTTGCTCTGCTTTATTGATGGTCATGTTTTGATACACTTTTTACTTTACATGGTTGTGTTTTTAAAAAGAATTTAGATGTTGGCTGTCATTTTAATTAGCAGTGCTTGACACTGCACACTTGCAAGCTGGAATTTCAGGGTTGCTTCATTAAGCGCTTGAATGTTTAATCCTAGATTTAAACAGTGACTTAGTGACCTTTGCTTTGGCAAATAAAGAAAATTAGAAAAAACTGTGAGGGAACAATAAATTGTGTATTCAAATTTTAAAAAGATCTTGATTTAAAAGCTCGGAACATTGGTTTATTTTCAGATAAAGAAAGGCATCTTGTGAGATTCTTAGTTTTTGTCTCTTTTGGGGGTTGAAGACATCTTAGGAAATAACTCTGAGTTTTCAGTTGTCTAGGTACTTCTGAAAATTAATCCCTCAGGTCAAAATCTTTTCTTCTTGCCTGGTACTGAGGCTGGCTAGAGGCCATGAAAAATTTATTAAAAACACTGGTTTGAGAAGCTCCCCAGAGAGACTGTCCCACCCACTCCCCAGCATACCAAGGCTGATGTGCTGGTTAGACACCACAGAGCTCCCCTGGGAATGGTGGTGTCTCTGATCAGCTTTCAAGGCAGGTCTCCTTGTGGCAGAAGTAATATTCCTCCTTAAGCAGCTCTTTAGGAATACCAGAAGGGAATGCCTGAGCTTCTTCTCACAAATAGAACACAATTTGATGAAATTATTGTCCAGGCTGATTTGGAGTGTACCTTGATTTGAAAGTAGTTGCCATCCCTGCTTATGTGCCTTCTTAAAACTGCTGAATTCCTTCCTTATCAGGATGTCCTGTGCAGTGCTTGTTCATGTGACCCACAGCAGTGCAGGTGACCAGGTGTAACATCCTCAGCAGCAGCAGGACATTGACTTAGGCCTTCAGTGTTCAAATCGGAGGCACAAATTTGTCTCTTAGAGTGTTCAGAGGATTTACTTTACAGGAACTGGATTTCTCCCTTCCTCTTTTACCACAGAATCATAGAATAGTTTGGGGTGGAAGAGACCTTTAAAGTTCATCCAGTCCAGCCCCCCTGCAATGAGCAGAAACACCTTCAACTAGATCCATCAAAGAAGTCTGATGTCTTAACTCATGAAAGAAATTATTTTTGCCAAGTAAGTTGGATATCTATAGCATGTAGAAAACTAGGATACTTCAGTTAGCTCTCATCACCAATCTTCATGCATAACTTTATTTGGAGAGCATGGGTCATACCATTATCTAATATTAGTCCGTATCTGGAACTCTCACAAAGCACATATTTACCTTGAGGGAAAAAAACCCAAGAAAATTCCCAGACCAGAGCTTACCCTTCCCACCAATTGGACCAATTTTGCCAAGCATTCCCTGGTCACCAACATCGCCCACTGGTCCTTTGTTTCCTAAGAGAAGAAAGGAAGAGGAAATGAGT
Source organism: Oreocharis arfaki (assembly GCA_013398015.1). Taxonomy (NCBI): domain Eukaryota; kingdom Metazoa; phylum Chordata; class Aves; order Passeriformes; family Paramythiidae; genus Oreocharis; species Oreocharis arfaki. Next base: position 212,036 of record VZRR01010567.1, on the reverse strand, counting down.
ATGGATGGTTGCTGTAATTTCTTTTCTGAGGCACTGCTTAGGTCTCTGCTGCTGCTGTTTTCCTGAGTGGGGCCAGTCTGCTTGTGTGGCAAAGTCAAGTGAGCACAGCCCTGAGGATGTTTGGAGGACTACAGCACAGATTTCTGCTCCTGTAGGGTACGACTGTAGGGCATTGCAAGGAACTTTAAGAGAACTGCCTGTTCAAATGCCCAGAAACATCATATTGTCTTACATAAAATAGAAACTAAAACTGCTAGTGATTTACTTTACAGTCAAACCAGGCTGACAGACAATTTTTATTTTTCTCCACCCCAAGCAAAATGCTTTCCTTCTTCCTTGAGGTAAAGTCCTTGCAGCTTTGCTGGGAGTCCTTCTCAAAGCAGGACTGCAAGTAGGGAGCTACTAATTTTGCCGTATGTGTTTTCCCAGTCTTCAGAGCGCCAAAATAATCGATGTCCTTTTTAACTGATGAATAAATAGCTTAAGTTCTAAAATAGCTGTCTAATGTTGACAGGCCAATCTAGGGAATCTCAGTTTGCAAAATGAATTTAACATCAATAACATGCTTTATAAATGATTGATTCTCTGAATTCCTTGTATCTTACCTGATGTTCATTTTAAGGTAAGAAGCAAAATCATAAGAATGCATTTAAAAATGGAAAAAGGTTTCTTGTAATAACAGAGTGATTTTAAAGTTTCTATAAAAGTGAAAACTTTCCTGATAAGTCTTAAACCACAGTCAAGGAAGAAAGGTGTTGGATATGCATTATCATTAAACTCTAAAGATAAATGAAACTTTTGCTTTAGAGTATGCGAACAAGGCTGACACTGTCACATCTGGTACCTCCAAATGATCTGCCCACGTCACACTGTGGATATGGGATATGTTTAGTTGAGCTGAGTCCTGAAACATCTGCGACTCCTTGTTCTCATCTTGGATGCTGTTTGATCAGAGGAACTTTTTTTTTTCTGTGTATGGCTTTGTTTGCTTTTCTGCAGAACACAGACAGCTGAAACCAAATTTTATTAAGCATCTCGGTGTATTGCTAGGCAATAATGCTCAAAATTCAGCTTCAACTAAAGGCTAATTTCAGTTAGAGTAATCTTTCTGATTATATGTATGATCTAGGTTTTCTGTATCACACTCATGACAGCCATATGTATTTATCTTAAGTATCAGTAGGAATTGAACTGAGCTCTCTAAGTATTGTTATGTTCACCAATCAATGTTTGACAGGATTGAGAAATCCACTGGTGCAACAGGAATGAAAAGCATTAAACATCACCATTCATATGCATCAGTACAGTTGTGTATAATGATATTCATATACCAGTAACAGCCAACAAACCATCATAAATACCTTTTGGTCCTTTTGGTCCAACCTTTCCTTGTTTGCCTACTTCTCCTCTGTCTCCCTTTTCACCTTCATCCCCTTCCAAAAGACAGAAAAAAACCGCATCATGGTACATTTCTCTCAGTGCCGTAAGTACAACCATACACACTCAGAAAGTAAATTTCATAGCGTTTTTTTTCCTACTTTTTTCTTTTTATTTCACATTGAAGGCACAGTAGCCATGGGATACATTTCCAGAGAACAGATGAGGAATCTAACCATGATTAGGAAAAGCTAAAAACTTACCCTTTCAGAGAGGCTTTTATGACATGAGAATTATGCAACACCAATTTCTACTCCTGCACTTTAAGCATTATTAGCTATAAAGCAGATAAATAAGCCAATCTTTTGGTATTGGGAAACTTGTGCACACAGGCAAGCTGCCAAGGGAGGCAACAGGTGTTTATTAATTGTTCCTAGTGATTCCATTCTTAGTGACTCTGTGTTCAGGGTATGCAGATGCGTTCGGAATGAGAGGAATGTAAATATGTTGAAATAGATCTTGACATAGACCTTGGCACTTAATATGACACAATTCTTGCCTTCATTTTTTGACAGATAGCATTTGTGTGTTGGTACAAGAAACTTGTTTTGCAATTACTCCAATGCTTTATTTTGAAAAGGTCATACCCAGAGCATCTGTAAGAGGCAAAATCATTGCATTTAGTATAGCAGTGCAGAGATTTCTCTAAATGAGATCAAGACCCTGTTACACAGGTTCCTGTATAGTTCTGTATAAGCACTTTTACTGTTGAAAGAGACAGTCTCTCGCCGTGCAGCTTACAGTCTAAATGTGCAAGGCAGCAATTAGTCAGAAAGAAATGTTATTTCCTTCCGTAAGTAGCATACAATGTTGCTTTGCATTATGCAGGAAAATGGAGGCACAACTAAAGTTGATTTTCTCATCTTCTAAGTTTGGAGCCAAATCCCAAAAATATTTTTTTTTCCCCTGGCAGAGGTGGGCAGAGGTGGGGAGGAGACAACTCGCCTGCACCAAATGGCCATCACTGAACACAGGCAGCCTTCCAGCCTTGCCGTGCAGTGGGGAGCCGTGCCACAGTCTCTTGGCTCAGCCAGGATCTCACGTGGTGGTGGCAGCCAGTTGTGTCTGTGCCTGCTGCCCAGAAGGGGAGAAGAGGCTGTGGTTCAGCATGTGGAGAGCCAAGGGAGGGAAGTCTGTCTGGATGTCAGCCAGAGAGGTGAGGACAGAACAGCAGTATGTGACAAGGCCAATAACCTGTCTCACCAAGGATGGTGCCTCCAGCCCTGGCAGAAGGTGTTCAGGGAACTGGGTGTACTGAGGGTGACTCTGACCCAGGCAGTCACTTCCAACGTCTCACAGCAATGGTTAAAGGGCTTACCTAAGCCAAGCACTGCATCCCCTCCCCTCATGAACAGCTGCTAGTGATTCTTCTCTCCACTAATTATCCTTTTGCTTTTTAAAGCTATTTATATTTTTGGCTGTTGTAATAAATATCAAGTGGCAAAGAGCTCAATGATTTTTTTAATGTGCTGGGAAGTACCTTCCCATGGTTGCTTTAAGACTGTTCATTACATTGGTCTCAGAGACCCATGAATTATATTAGCTTCAGTGAGGAATCAGACTGCCATTGGTAAGAAATACAGACCCACTATCTTTTGAATTGATATATATAAGTCCCCACATACTTTGTTGCTCAGGCTGATAATCTCCAGAAACTTACTGTGTGCTAAACTGAGGAATTCTAAAAGCCATGAAAAATAGAATTATGTGTTGAAATTAAAGGACTCTTCACATCAAACAAGAGGGAAGTTTAGTTATATATTTGAACAGCTATAGGATGCAGTAAGGTATTTTATATTTTTGGAAGCAGCATATCTGGTTTCTGAGAGATCTCTGAGATCATGTCAGAATGGCAGGGCGACAGGCTGGGAGAATCAAACCAGAAGCCTGCCACACTCTGTCTTATTTTTCATGTCCAGGAAAATGCGAAGAACGGTAATTTGTCTATCTGTAAGACAGGGTTATCCTGCTTTTCTCCCCATATGTCATCTGAGAATAAGTAGGCCATTACAAAGCAAGGGTAGAAACAAACAGTATTAGTTAGTGATACAATTTAATTGTTAATTTAAGACTAGATTAAGCCCAGTGCCTGCTGAGATGGTACATCCCATGTCCTCCTTTAGCTGCTGTGTGCTGTGATCTCAAATTTTGGTATGAAATGTGAACTCTTGGGTTGTGCTCCCCTCTTGTGGTCTCGCGATGATTTGCAGCCAGGCAGGAGGGTCTGGGAGAGGTTGGCTGACTGTTTCGGGCAGGGGTTGAGTTAGCTTTGTTTTTAGTTTACAGTAAGTATCCCTCCCTTCTTTCTGGGGCTTCATGTGGACAAGCCATCCACTGCATTAGCCACCTTTTTTTTAAATCTTCCAGAAAAAAATCTGTCCTGCTAGTACTCTGGACTGGGTTTTTTAGTTTTGTAATACTGTGCTCTGTGCTACATGAATTTTCTGATCCCTGACCTCATATGCTTGTTATCTATACCTAGAGGTTAACCTCTCCTTTGTGCTGCTTTGCACTTGGCTTGAGGTTAAATTTTAACCTAATTAGCAGATTGTCACCTTAAAACTGTGGTTGCAAGGGTGTTGTATAATGTACTGCACTGGCATTTGAAGCATGGGTGAAGAAGCACTTGGAGTTATTAACTGAAGTAAAACCATTTCTCAGACTAAGAAATATTTCTTCAAGTTGATTTGTTTCTTCTGTGTCACAGATATAAAATACCAGATTGCTAAAAGGAACACCTGAAGCAGTAAATTACTAGACTCTTCCAGCTTGGGACTGTGAGGCAGAAGAGCCAAAGCCAGAACAAATAATGGCAACAGCAAAAATAAGAATTTCGCAGCTATTAGAAAATTTTAATTGTAATTGAGAGGGAACCACAGACCTCCTATAAACAAGCTCAGGAAAATGCTGAAGGTCTAATCACCAGCAGGATATTTAGGCAGTTGAAAGGGGCTCTGTCTTTTTTGGAGTTTGACTAAATAACACAATGTTGAGAGATTACTTTTGGTAAGAATTTAATTAGTAAGAATTTACTGACCTTCAAGTGACTTAGATTTCCCTGCTGAATCTTTTGTAGGCAATTTATGTGGTTTGTGTTCATGAATTGAGGATGTTTTCAGGTTCAGAGAGAGTGCTCACAGATATTTCGTGACTCTCCAAGTCTTGTAATCAAGGGCTGGTTCTTGGAGAACCAGGGTGTAATTCCTGGAAGCCCTCATTTGTCTACAGAGACAGCCCTGCATCAGGCTGAGAGCATATCTGCAGGCTGCCTAAAGGCTAAAGCTGGGAGGAGACTCCGAGCTGGGCTTATGCATGAGTACAGTTGGAGCTATGCTAAGAGACTCCCGAGGACCACTTTGTCAGGTGTGCTGCCAAACCATGGCCTCAGGTCAGCTCCAGTTCCTGTCTCCTGAGCAAAAATACTACAGAAATGTTAATGTTTTCTCATCCTCTCTTTTGCAGGTATATCTTCCTCCAGAATCCAGGGCCTTCCCACCCTTTCAAATGATAGAAACATCACTTACGCTGGGCTACAGCACAGTTGTCCTCCTACATCAGATACTCTACATTGAAAAAATCCCACTACCAGCCAAAAAGTCCTTGAAAAGCCCTGGGCCTAATGACTGATTTGCTGTGAGGGGGGAAGGATGTTTAATCTAGATGAGAGTACCACCAATGGGTGGTATTCTCAAGCAAGGCAAGCAGCTTTGCACTGAGTTCTGCTGAGCTCCATGTTTCATGCTCTTAGTCCTACCTGAGGTGGCAGAGGGACCCTCCCCACCTCCAGAGACTGAGTTTGAAGAGTACAGGTGATTGCTGCCTGTCCTGGGAATTTGACTAAAAGGATGGGGAGATGAGCATAATTCTGAAGCCTTGAGAACCCACCAGGAGCAACTGAATTCTGCCCTCCCAGAAGAACCTTACAGATAGTCATAAGATTAGCTCTGCAGCCTAGGACACTGAGTGACTCTGAGCATGGAGAATCTTTGCAGCACTTGTGCATGCACAATATCCACAGAGAGGGCTTGTCGCCAGAGGGAGTTGCAGACTTTAAGAAATAAGCAAACTCAGCCCAGTTTGTATTTCCAGTGTACGAGCGCGTCACAGTTACGTCAATGGAAAGACTCAAAATTTCCTCTAATTTCACTTTCAGTGTCTTTTAGATCCTTAGCAAATTTCCCATAACAGTGTGCATTCTTGCTTTTATGCTGTGTTTGGCTAGTGAGGTCAGGATTTCTTGACGTCAGCTGCCTATCTGACATGATGCTCCCTTCTCTGTCCTTCCTCCTTCCTTCAGTTCCCAGCACTGTCCTGCGTGCCTCCCTCCCCTCTGCCTGATGCTGAGCACTCTTTTGACCCTGTTTTGAAGAAATTCAGTTCCCTAAACAGTCTAATATCAATAAGGCAGATACACATTTTTAGCAAGTGAGCTGAAGCAGCTCATTGAAGAGCCTGGGGTCAGAGCCTGGTGCTGACCATGCCGAGCTCGTGGGTTCCATCTCCAGATGGGCCATTCACATAAGAGTTGGATTCAGTGATCCCTGTGGGTCCCTTCCAACTCTGAATATTCTGTGATTCTGTGAAATAGCTGAGCCAGCTGAAGGTGAAGGTGGGTCAGAGTGGAAGAAAAATAAGATGTTTGGCCTCCTCTTTTTTCAGAAAACCTGAGAGTTGAGTAATATGTTCAGCTATAGTGTGAAACTGCACCCACAGTCACCCTCCCAGGTGTCCTGCAGGAGCATGCAGGGCTCCTACATATGCACCATTCTTACACAGGTTATGTTTCTTCACCCAGGTTCAAATTAGACAATACAAGCCCTTCTCTTGTGAAATAGAAAGAATCTTCAAGAAAAAAATTAATTCTGATTGCTTTTCTACTTATAAATATCTATTGACTTCATTAGAAATACCCTCCTCTCCTGCTGCACTGCATGAGGCATACCCAAGCCTCAGTAGGCTCAGTGAACCTCTGTTGACTTGTATTATTTGAAACCATGAGCCTTTGTGCATGAATGGAATATGCATTATTTCTTTAATAACACAGAAATAATTTCAATCCTTGGTTCTCCTTTTACTTTTTCTGCCTGATTTGATTTTCCCAGCCTGTTGCCTGCCATTCTGACATGATCTCAGAGACCCATGAATTATATTAGCTTCAGTGAGGAATCAGACTGCCATTGGTAAGAAATACAGACCCACTATGTTTTGAATTTATGTATTTAAGTACCCATATACATGCTTTGTTGCTCAGGCTGATAATCTCCAGAAACTTACTGTGTGCTAAACTGAGGAATTCTAAAAGCCATGAAAAATAGAATTATGTGTTGAAATTAAAGGACTCTTCACATCAAACATGAGGCACTGAGAGGGAAGTTTAGTTATAGATTTGAACAGCAATAGGATGTGGTAAGGCGTTCTATATTTTTGGAAGGCAACGTGGATAGCAGCATATCTGGTTTCTGAGAGAGTTTGAGATTTTCCAGGAGTGGAACAGCATAAGCACAATTAAAGCTGAGAGATGGACAGCTATACTGGTGACCACAGTAAATGCTATTTTGAGGTACCAGCCAATGTCACAGAGTTTATAAGCATTGTTTGTCAGAAATAATGATAAGGGAACATTTTACATCTAAACTGCTATGGGAAACTCCCGGTGCTCTTCAGATTTCATCTCATTCCAGTTTCTCAACCTGGATCTGGTTCAAGACTTTCTAAGTTCTTGTGTCTGGATTTCAAAGGAAATGAACAGGGATCGGGGCAGACAGCAAGATCTAGAGGCAGTCTTCTGAAGTACTGAGCTCCCATGAATCCGTGTGAAATCAGCTTCTGCAGTGCCAGCCCCTGCTCCAGTCTCCTTCTCTCTCTGCTCACATATTTAATGGGAGATCAGGAGTCAGAGTTTTGGGTCCTCCTCTCTTATTTCTACCCTCCTGTTGTTGCTTATTGATTTACTCGGAGCAGGTCAACTCCTGTCTCATCTATGTCAGCAGCCCACTTAAAACTTCCTTTGCAGAGCAGACAAAACTGAGCTTGCAGTCTAGGGGGGAGCAGGCTGGAAGAAAGGACAGAGCTGGGACACCCCTTAAAGGCAGAGCCCAGGGGAGCGAGCCTGATCCTCCTGGTGCTGCCAGGGCAACAACCCACAGCTGGTGCCTTTGCTCTCGCTGTGTTAGCTGCTGCCTCCCCAGCGTCCCACATCCTTTCCCAGCAGCAGCAACAGCCAGCCTGCTTTGCTTCCAGGCTTGAAAGGGTGAAAAGTAAGCAATAGGGCCATGATTATTTTTGCTAGGCCAAGCACCTGGTTGCCCTGGAAAATTCATTGTTTTGTTTATGCTTGATCTCTTGGTTCTCTTTGAAGTACAGAAGTTCTCTCATGAAGTACAGAACATGGTCTTTATTGCTCCAGTTACTCAGCTATGGATCAGCATTACCTAATGTAAGATGTAAGTTTCCAGAGTTCCTGTGCCACAACAGCCCAGCTGGGACCAAGCTGTTCCTAACATCCCAGGTCAAACATCAAAAATCACTAGTTATGAACACTGAAAATCTGTACTTTGGAGGGGNCTTTTTGAGAAGAGACCTGAGTGTTGCCTAGAAAAGGAAATGGAGAAGGGTGCCAGCTTGTGCCTTTCTCTTTTTAATTCTTTTTTTTGATTTTCGGTTTTTCTGGAGTGCCCATTTCGCAAATTTTTTTGCATTATTCTTTGCAAACAGGCTTCAGGTTTCATTTGCTTGCCCCGGTGAGGGGAACCAGCATCTGTGGGGGGATGGCAGCTCCTGCCGAGCACTGCGCGAGCCGCCAGAGGTGGGGCTGGCACCCTCAGGGCTCGTCACACCGAGCACTGGAGCTCGGACCCGCTGCTGTCCTTGCGGCACAACCTGCAAAGGCTGACAGGACATGCACTGCATTCCTTCTCTTCCTGGGACACTGCACTCTTCCAGGGTATTTTCTAGCTCTAGCTGTTATACACGATGGCCCCTGGTTTTGCCTCATGCTTTCTGGGAGCAGGTGGGACTCACAGGTGGTTTGAAGGCTTTTCTGATAATCAGCCTGGAATTACCCTATTTTGTTTCATCCCACTGCTCACGTCATACTTCTCTTGTGACACCTCAGGTATGAGCATAACAAAGAGATGTTTTTGGAGGGGAAGAATGTGGCTTGGAAGAAAGTAACTTGGACAACTTATATGTGGCTTGCATAAGTGGCCTATCTTCACAACCGTTCAACAGGTGATTTTCAGGGTGAGCATGTGAAGAGGTTGGCAGCTTGCTCCTGTAGCAACTGTGAATATATAGGGGATTGAGTCATGCAGCCTCCAATAGTGCAGGCAATTAAGTGTTATAAATTCTGAACTCTCCAAACACCCCCACTTCTCCCTCAGCTCTCTCCTGTCCACTGTACTGTGTGAGGGAAACAGCAGTGTCTCTGCTGCACAGGGCCGGGGTCCATGTGTGTAGCACACAGATCGGATCTAGCCTATAGGACAATTTATGCCTTGCACTGGGATAGGTGAGGTGGGACAGTCTGGGCAGTCTTACAGCTCTTGAATACCTTTTAATTCCTTGCATTTGTGGTCGCTTTGGCCCATTAGACACTTCTAAGTTCTCATGGAAGGAGGAAGTTGCCACAACAGGAATTCAGCCTGTGGTGGTAGAAAAAGCTGGTCAACGTACTGTGTGAGATCAGCACCTCTGTCTTGTGGGAGCACTGCCGTATTTTAGTGTAGCCGAAATGCTGAGCAGATGGAGGTGAGGGGGTGAAACTTGTGCAGGGTGAGTCTAATCCCATTTTTATGACAAAGGGACAAAACAGATGTAGCACGGGCAATAAAAACTACAGCAGTGAAAGTCAGAGGACTGTCCATTGTTAAGGATAGAGTTTAAGCAGCAAATTGCTGCCTGTGGCTGTGGTCAAAAGCTTGGGATCATGTGCTCCAGGTCCATAGACATAAGATGGATAAGGGGAAACTGACAGCAGGACAGACTTTCTTCTGGCATATTAGGGAAGCCTGTTTCATCCCACCTGAGAAGTAACAGGGTAGTTCGTACACTCAGCCTGCTCAGTCTTTAATTGCCCAGATGATTGGCAGTTAAAACAACCAGTGCCATTAAGGGCTACTTGTAACTGTTCTGGATAAGCTCAGCTCTGGTAGGAACTGAAATTAATCTACAGGATCATATCACATAGTCTCCAAAATGTATTTGATGCCCTGCAGTGGATGCGAGCCAGTAATTTGGAGGTGATTTACTCAATACTCCTCCTACCAATCATGGATCTTGGGAACGGTGACCTAAAGTAGTAGTTTGAGCTGTGCCAATAAACTGCTGGTCTCATCTTGTGTCTTGATGTCAGCCAGGAAGAATAGCACTGGTAATGACTAAATTCAGACTTTCTCAGTACCACATTTAGAAAGAACCATAATACCTACCCTTCAAATGCTCCCTATACAAGGTAGACCGCAGAAGCCAGCTGGAGTCCCAGCTACTCTGTGTTGTCACAAGACCCCCTCATTAGCCTATGACTTGTTAAACACAATTCTGTCAAACTGTGTTCTCCAGCCCGCTATTACTTAGATACTAACTAAACTAACAGCCTTCGTTCCCTTGGGGATTGTTACATCTCTCTGCATTTATGCTGTGGCAGCAAAAGTTTAAGCTTGGATTGTAATCATAAAGAAATTAATTTTCTGATTAAAAATGGTCCTTTAAGCAATATGCATTTGAATAATCCATCATAAAAACAAATGAGTCTGTAGCAGTGCTCTTTACTTGATAATCTTTTTTTTGCTTTTAATTTAAATCAGCTGCATTTTTTTTCTGTCTGTCTGTAGCCTATAGAAAAATACGATTAATTACTAAAAAGAAAGCAATAGTTTGAAACTGCAATAGCCATGGTGTGTAATATGTATTTTAGATCTGCCACTGCAAGATAGATTTGCATGTCATGGACCTACTAAGATACACTTCAGGCAATTTCATTGACGTTAGTTGTGTTACAGAAAAAGTACGTTAATACAGAAAATTTGGTTTCAGATATTTGCCAAGTGTTTTGAAGATAAAAGACCTATACATGCCAGAGTTGATCTAGTTCTTGTTGAAATCCGTAGCAAAGGTCCTGTTTAATTCAATAAGAGCTGCTAGATGAGGTCTGATGAATGTAGCAGATACGTGTTTACAAGTAAACATTTGGAAATAATGGCAGTTAGGTCATTTTAAATATTGCATATCTCTCCCTGTCTGCAGACGCAAAGTAGACCATTAACAATTCTCAATAGGTGCCTACTTTTAGACAAGTCCCTCAGTTTGTATCTGTTAGCTGTATTCATTGTATGACGAACACAAGAAATAAGAGAAGATTTATGTGGCTGGAGAAAGATGCAAAAAGACACCTCTAACTTATATGAAAATACGTAACACTGTTTCTGAAACTAAAGAAATGTAAATTTAAATCTCCTTGCTTCTTCATTTTTCCCCATTACAGTTACAGTTTACTAGGTGTACAGTCTGCAGTATTTCACATTTTTCATGCCCAGCCCATGCCACAAGCCCTCCAAGTCTCTATTTTAAAAAATCAGCCTTTATCAGTACCGATCTCAGCATTAGCAACCTGATAATTCCTCACCTTTTGGTCCAGGTAAAATTGTGTGTGTTGAGCAGACATCTGTTGTAGGTCGATTATCAACATCAAAACCAAAGATCTGAACTTGCAAGACAAAAACCACTATAAGGGTCCCGTATTTCCTTAGCTGTTGTTCTTTCTTGCTGCTCATCCTTGCAGTTTCTCAGGAAATGCCTTTCGTTCTTACAGTCTTAAGAAATGCAGCTGACTCAAAAATAAATGCTTCACTAACTGGAGCAGTGGAAAGATTGGGAGCTACATGCAACAACAGCTAAATAAAGTGAAGAAAGGAGTTTGACGATGCTGTAGTTATTTCTGTCCTGCACATTATCCAGGATATTTATTTAACACTGACAGCTGTTTATTCCAATTTATCTCTTATCTGTGAGACATTTAGCTGCTTTTGCCATGGAAAATTTCTCCAACATATGAGAATATCTCTCTTGTAATTTTTTTCCTCTCGGCACTGATTCTTCATGCCCAGCTTTTCACTTACTCGAGGGACAAAAGAGTTTGGTATTGTATCCAAGTGTGTACTAATTAGTTATAGGATACATTTGGCTGGTTGTGTGCTGGAAGAGTAATGCAGACTTCATATAACATGTAGCAATACTTTTCCATAAAAGCTTTCCTCCAAGGAGACTGTAAGTGACAACAGACGAGCTGGCAGTCCGCTGTGGGTGGAAATCACTGGTGCTGTATCTCACCTTTTGGGTGCTGGGTACCCACAGTCCCCAGAGTAGCAAATGAAAAGTTGACATTATCCATGTGTGTTTTAGCCTGAAAACCACAAATGATGGGTTTATGCTTACAGATAGCTCCACAATGGAGCCCCCAGCCCAGATCCTGCTGGTAGACACAGTACAGAAAGGACACGTGTTGCGATCTGGTTACTGAAGTTCTTAGAAATGCCTTTGCCTGAATTCAGGTGCAAACAAGACCATATGCCAGGGACAATAGTATCAGTTTTATTTGATAGTAAATATGAGACAGAGAGAAAGAAAGATATAGAAAATAGGTTGGGGGGGACAGAAAGAGAGTGACAGGGACAGAATAAGGAAATTATCACCACTCTGTGGATCCCAACGATGTTCCATTGATCCTCTCCTGCTGGTCTTCTTGGTGGTGAAGGTCCTTCCGAAAAGCATAGAATCTGATGGGATAATATACACTCAGGCTAGGTAGGAAAACCCAGGCACCTCCCTGGCTG
>VZRR01010567.1:153764-199452 GCA_013398015.1 Oreocharis arfaki | reverse complement strand
CATGTCCCCCTGGGGGAGGAGACAGTCTCTTACAGCAGACTCTGGCTCTGTTGCATCTTGTGCAGTCCTATGGGGCAAAGCCTCTCAGGTGAATGTCCCGTGGATGTGGCCTGTGGGGTTGGGGCTTCCACAGCTGGGCCAGTTTTCGTAAGGGAGGATGGGTGTTCACTGCCTCTGACCAGAGGTTGCACCTGAAACCTCCTCCCCTCTGCCTCATTTTGGGGGGGGAGTCTGTGTAAACCTGGCTTCTGCAAGGGAAGAATCTCTGCTGTGTTTGGCTTTCTTGTGGATGCATTCCTCTTCTTCAGCCTTGTTTGTTTTTTCCTAGGCCTGAGATAATCAAAGAATGGGTTTTCCTTTTATCTAGTGTTGGTGGTTTAGCTCACAGTCCAAAGTCCCAGTCAGGTATCTTCAGGGAGGCTTCTTTGGTTGTATCTTCTTCATACAGTTTTTGTTATAATCAGCAAAACTTTATACCAGTGTTTGAGGCATGAACTGTTTCAGTCTCTGACAACACACTTCAGGACTGAAGACACAGAACAAGGTGAGCTTGAATGACTGCATCACCTTCTCCTATATCACTTTTCCCATGCACTGGGAGAGGCTATATATTGGGACAACGGTGTAGCACAAATCACAACGGAACATTATCTTTGGGTTGTCCAGGAAACTACAGCTGGTTCTAACCCTGAGATAGCCTTCAGGTATTCAGCTAGGTGCTGAGACCCTGAAACCAGTGCAGGAGGCCTCTTGGATGGAGGAACAGATTGCATGCATCCTCCCTTTTGGAAGGAGCTATGACACATACCTATCTGTGTGGAATCCCTTCCTAGAAAAAACTCCAACTTTCTCTTAAGGAGAGCACAGTAGCCAGGGATAGGAGGATGTCCAAGGTAGCCTGGCAGAAAAGAAAGGGGAGATGACTATTTGTCATATTTCCAGGAATTTTGTTAACTTCTGGTTTCTCACACAATGAGACAGCTACTCATAAAGCTGAACTATGCTTTTGAACTATGTAGTGTGTGAGAGCGTGTTTGTTTTCCATTCTAGGAAAAAATGTATTTCCTATGCTAATAGTTTTTGAGAGGCTTTCCTCATTATTTAAGAGAGTATTGGTTCCCTAGTCCTACATTTCAGCCTTTGGGCATACAGAATAAGTAGCAGTACTGATGTAAGAGTGAATACCTTTTCTTAAAGCCTGAAGGAAAGCTCTGACTTAAGGCTTTCATCTGTGATAAAATGTTGGCCAAAGTCCCAAGAAGGGTCAAGATACTCCTCTTCCTTTTTCTTTCCAGCCTGCTCATAGACTGTCCCCTTTTTCAAAACACTTTTTTTGTTGTTTAACTGTATATAGTGCTTTTCAGAAATAAACAGTGGTCTCTGTCTTAGAGAATGTCATCTAACTTACCCCCTCAAATGTAGCCTTGATAACGGGTACACACAGCTAGAGGGGGAGGAAAGACAAAGTCAGGATTATAGTTGAGTAGAGTCATACCAGAAATAAACTTGTTCCTCTGTGATTTGCATTGGGCACTGTGCCTCTGACTTGTACGTTGTAAATCTGTTTTATTTAACTTTCTCTTCTCTTCACTTTCCATTTTGTGAGCAGAAGGTCAATGTAAGAGCAAGAATAGAGAGCGTAGGAGTGGGAAGCTAGTGTACTTAGGTTTGGAGGAGGCATTTTGGGAAATGTTGCCAAACTGACATGAATGATGCTATCTGTTCCACAGTACTGAGACTTACAGTGACTTGTTTGTTATTTATCAGGGATAAAGAGGGGTAAGTGTAAGTGAGAGAGGAAACCATTTGTTTAACTACTTCAGTTACTATCCAGGACTAAGCAGGGAACATTTTTTTGACATTGGTGTGATCGTTTACAAATGTTTTCATTCCACTTTAGAAAGTAATTAAAGACCCTACTCTTCCTCCACCGTCACTCCCACCCCCACCCCACCTTCCAGAACAGTCACAAGCCCCCTGAAAATACTGTGAGAAATTAGATTTAATGGATCTAAGAACTTGGTAAATGAAAATACTTACTTAAAATGTAGGAGATCCAGATTTGAATTATTTCTCAGCATAGTTCAAACCAGTACTTGCAGTAGAGCCTTAAGGTTATATTGCTTTATTACAAGGGTGTGTGTTAATCAGTTATGTCTTCTTGTGTGTTGGACCAGGAATGCTGTCCTGGAGCTAGAAAACCTGCCTTAACAGGCAATCCATCAAAACTCATGTACTACCACGAAAAGCTTGGGTTTTGGCAAATCAGTGTTTATCAAACCAGTTTCACTGAAAAATCTTCAAGCAGCTTCATTGCTGATGGAGATTCAGTGAAGCAGAGTGCTTATTGTGCATGTTAATTCTTATTGAATCAGGCATAAGGAAATGACTGTAGACAAGAAAGAAAAACAAAATAGGCCACATTGTCCAGACATAAAAGGCAGAAAACAAACACTTCCAGGGGCATGAACGTTTTACAAGGAAACCCTGAAAAGACCCAAAAAAATATCCAGAAAGATTCTGTTCTTTGAGATGAGCACTAGTCAGGTAACCTGTGTGTTGTCTATTTGGAGTCCAAGTAACTTCCTTGGAAATTTGCATAACCTTCATTTGCTTACTCTTCAATGTTAGTAGTTAAATATCAACAGACTATAAGGAGCACAGACAACATGCTGAAATAGTGTTCATTGAAAGGGGGCCAGATCTACAGCAAATTTCCATCATTTGTAGAGTCACAGATCCTGTGTTGGACTCCAGGTTAATATATTGTGCTTGTAACCATGGACTGGTTCAGCCGTAAGTGTTGAGAGTCTGCTGGCATCCTTTCTAACCCAAATTCAGTATTAAAGAGAACTTTCCCCTTCTGTACCTTCCTGCACTGAATAAACTTGGGAGCACCTGAAGAAAAAAAAAAGGTAGAATATTTTCTTGCTTTGGGATCCTAGATGGTTTCTCTTCTGGTATCAGGGATCATGATGATTTGGGGTGTCTTATTCCATCGTGCTGGATACATCAATCATGGTGGCAAAGCTTAGAGAAAATGGAAGACGAAGGGCAGAGTATTGTGGTTTGCAAAGTGTAGGGAAGAAACTAATCCTATGGCTATTCGGTAAAATGCCATTTTTGGTTTTGACCTCATGCAATGGCTACTCGAGCCTGTAAACACAGTCTCCACCAGTTGTTATTCTTCTGATTAAGATATAAACAATGACTAGATTTTGATATGCCTGCAAATAACTGACAAAAACAACCAACCCAAGGACAAAATTGTCCAAAATCTTCTGGCTTATATGTTTAGTAAACAGAGATTGTAGGACTCTAGTGATTATAGATATTTCTTGTTGGATGTTTGAGAAGCTTCATCAGCCTCGGCCATAAAGAAATATATGCTCTGCTACCATCTAAGATCTCCCTGGTATCCTGCTGATGAGTTTGGCTCTCTGTTGAGTTGGGTACCTTGAGGGATGGGTGTGAGCTTTTTCTGGTCTAAAACAGGGATGGCACTCTGGGAGAACCTTAGGTCTGCACTAGAGCTTATAACCCCTCCTCTCCTTTCCCACTCTTATGCCCCTAAGCTTTTAGCCCTTAAACAGAAAAGCTGACACAGGTTCCAGCTGTACATATCTGCTGTGAGGCAGGAGGGTTTTGGAGACAGCTGGTGCCCAGGGAACAGAACATCTGGTCAGCACTGAGATCTCCTGAGGAGCTTGGGTTGCAGACCGCAGATTCTGAGAGCTGCTGGATGCTTTATGAGGTGCAGTACTGAACCCTGTACCCTGTTTTGTAAACAGATCTCAATTGTGTGTAATTTCTGCTCACTCAGGTAGCACTGCAATACAATGTTTTGTTTGTAACTTTTGCACTTAGCAAGACTGTCCTGGCTCACAGTGAATGTGTTCTAAGCACTTCTATTGTGAACATTTGGATTGAGAATGCTCTGTTAGCCTGAAGGCTTTCAGTTCTATGGAAGACACCTTTGACATAATGGCACCAGCCTTTCAGAGAGGCCTAAGATGGATATTTATTGCTATTGTTTTTCATGCAATCACTCAGAGAAGCTATCCAAAAATGTAAGGCATTCACATATGCATTCAGAGATGTGATAGAAACTAAATACTCAATGTGGCTTGTAATTGTGTTTATCTAAGTACAGCCTCTTCCTGTGTCAGAACAGATTTTTGCAAACAAGAGGGCAATGATTCAGTTCCAGGGGAAGACTGACAAAATAAACCCCAGCTTCTACTGACCTGATGCAGTGCTGAACAGTGTCCTACCCTGGGAAAATATTTCCTGTTTCATTTTCATAAATATTTATGTAATTCCTTCTGGGAAACATGTCTTCTTCAGAAAACTAAACATGCTGCTCCCTGACATAAATTTAACTGTTTGTTTACACATGAGAGATTATGGGCATGTACTCAGCCTCAGATTTTTACATTCTTTTCTCAGGCATTTCTGTCTTTTAGAGTTCTTCACTCTCCTCCTAGAGATCACATCATGTCTTGAGCTATGGAGCTCATTTCTGGCTCTGGAATTTGAACATCCCTGATGCTCTTTGGAGAGTTGTTATTTTGGGCTGCAGAAATAAGAACCAAATATAATGTTCTGCCTGGAATCACACTTCTGTCCTGCCTAGTTATACCCTTCCCATTCTGGTTTGAGGCTCCTTTCTTAACAAAAAAACCCAACATGTAAGCAATTAAATAGAGGATTGCATGGCTAATGAAAGTATTTCTATTTAGAAACAGATCTGGACACACAACTGTGAACTGAAATAGCACTGGTGTGCAGTCCTTTGTGTTTGCTTTCTAAGTTTATAGTATGGATTAGTGGCAAAGCAGTGCACAAGTTGCCCCAAGAGAATAGATATGCTCCCCACCATGACAAACTGGGAAAGATTGGTTCTGCTCTCTTTAACATTCTGTAAGAGAACAGAAAAGTCACTGACACTGAAGCACAAACTCACAGAACCTTGTGCAAAGCCTTGGATTAGAGCAAAGCTAAGCTTTGCGTTCCAGCATGTTCTCAAACCCTTCCATGAACTGTGTGGGGTGCTCTGGAAAAAGCTGTGTGATGGTGGCAGACACAGGCACAAGAGATGCCAGATGTTAGGCTTCTGTCCAGGAGAAAACCCTAAAATGATTAAGTCGTACATAGGTGATATGCTGACCTGTGGATTTTATATGAAACCTGTTTATCATGCAGAGCAATGACAAAACTTCAAACCTCAAGCTCTACCAGTCCTACTTGTTCTTAGTCTCCTGGTCCTAGAATTCAGCTGATGTGTCTTGCATTACCCAAGTTATAGGTTAACCTTATAGGTTATTATTATACAGATCACCTAGATCTGTAATTATTTAGTTTTCTTTTTTCCTTCCTTTTCAGTTCAAACTCTGCTGCATACTTTCCAAAGAGAGTTAGAGCCAAACAGCTTCTAGCACTTTCTTCAGCAGTTTGCAAAAGGAACACCAACAAACCAGGAGGCAGCTACCTGCCCTGCAAGATCTAGCTAAAAGAGAGGGCAAGGATGTGAGGAAAGTGAGAGACCAGAAAACCAGAGAAAGTTTGAAAACCTTCCTCCAAGCCCAGAGGCTCCTGGCCTTGGCCACTGCCTGAACCCTGCTACCAAATGTGCCTCAAGACATCTGTCCTGCCCAGTGAACTCTATCTTGCGTCCTAAGTTGTTTCCCTGCTGTTTGGAGACGCACAGTGTTGTGTAATATGTTGTAACATTGGTTTCATGTCTGTGTGGGTGTCTTTCTGGCAAGAAAAAGAAAGTTTTGAACCTCATTCTCCCATCTTCCTAGTTATTGTCTGCCAGACTGTTTGCTAGTGTAAGGGAAGCAGGGTGATGGTGGTGGCTTATTTTCCACTTGATAGCATAACAAAACTAAAGGAAAAAAACTCCTTCACTCACTTCATGCTCAGAAAGCTCTTTGTTTTGTTCTGTTTGCTTTTTTTTTCTTACCTGCTAATGAATTAAGTCTCTTTACAAGTTCAAGTTTTGTGTAATGAAGAAAGATTTTAAAATTATGGGGTTTTCCTACTCAGTGCTGATTATTGCTGGTACCTCTGGAGCTTTTGACATATGATTTGGATACTAGAAGGTTGGATTCCACTCCCCAATTCATATGCATGCCTTTGAATTGTGGATACTTACTTAGGTGTACAATGTGATGTCATTATGGCTGATTTTTAGTTTAATAGTGGTTTAACATATAAAACAGAGTACTAGCACAGACTGGATAAAAGGACTGCTGTGACTCCTACCAATTTGGAGTAATTCACATCACTTGGAATAACTGCTGAGCCACTTCTGGGAAGAAAAAAATTAGCTACAGGGCTTATAAAATTTCTGAATAGCAATGACTTTGTCATTGGTGGAAACTGTTAAGCACCACAGAGCATTCTGCATTTTTCCCTGAGGCAGGATTCTCCTAGACTTCAAGTTTTTATTTGTCTCATCCCCACATAGGAAGTGGTGCCTACTTGGATGCTTTACTTTTTAATCTACCTGCTCTGTGGCTGCGGCAATATAAGTATAGATATAGAAGAAAGGTTCATAAATCAGCACAGTAATTCTCATCACCAAAAACTGGGGCATGGCTTTGTTTAATGTATGGAATTTTATGACAGCATTCAAAAGAATTTATGAGTTTACCAGGAAGATTGAATCAGGTCCAAAGACAGTGTCAGACTGTGTCCAACAGTATCAGTAAAACATGTAGCACTGTCATTTCTCAAAGTGTTTTGGAGATTCCAACTTAATTCTTATAGGTTTCAGGGTCACTTTCAGTCTAAGGGACAGAAAATTGCCGCAATCTGCTAGGTGCTTGCAATTTGGTCAGCAGCATGAGTTGGGATGGGAGCAAAGAGTAGATCCTGGCAGGTTCTTGTACTGTTCTGTGGCAAAGAGGTCTCACCCCTTGGGCAGTTAAAAGCACATCCCTAAGTTCTTACCAGCCAGTAGCAGTTAAGAATAAACTGGAACTTGTCAGCATTTGGGTTAATTGGAAGAGATTACCTCTCATTTTAACTGGTCCTTGGCTTTATGGCACAGAAGAGGTTTGCCACGCAAAGCATCCACAGGACTGCATCACAGATCAGTTGTTCTCTTTCCAAAGACCAACAGCCTAATCAAAAGAAAAAAGGCTATGCAAAGAGCAGGCAGAGCATGAATGTACAACCCATCATAAAGATCTGACTGCTCTTCTCCTTCTTCACCTCTTTTCTGGTGCAGCATATGTCTTGATCCCTTGGCAATGAAAATGACTTCACACAGTGAAGGAGGGTGTTTGGCTGATATCAGAGGCGATTCCAGCTTCATGCTGTTGACATAGTCCATTTACTGTTGAATCTGTGCTTACACTCCAGCCATGCTGTTGCATCCACATTCCTGGGCTTGGATTTGTGCCCTTCCTGCCCACAGTCAGTGTGTGCACATGCTGGCTTGGCTGCCCACCCTTGCACCCATGCAGCAGGATGGCGCAGCACCTGCTCACAGAGGTGGGAAGCCAATTTCAAAAGGGTACAGGTGAGCACTAGAAATAGATTTTGACTTGCATCCTGCTCAATGCTGCCTATGCCAGTTCCCCAGCTGGAACTGGCTTATTTTCAATGGTGACTTAAAAAAAAAAAAAATCTAGGCTTAATCAATCTGAAAATGAAGTACTGCCAATTAGCACTAGGAAGACGTCCACATGGTTTTCTTTACCGAAGGATTTGTGGTGGGGAATGAGTCAGGAACTGAATGCTTAGTGACAGCTTCCTCAGGTGTGATGACTGTACCTGCTGTCATGCTGTGCCATACAGACAGGCACATGTCCAATGTGTGCTGCTCCTGGGGGGATTGGGCAGTGGAGTCAGAAACTGAATGCTGAGCTGCCCTTTTCAAGGAAGCAGAGGGCATGAGACGAGATTTATTGACAAGAGCCCCTAAACATCAGGACAGACATTATGGCTTTATACCTCTGAAGATTTGCATCAATAAGCACTTAATAAATAGTAAGTAATAGGGACCCACAGTAATAGAACAAGAAAAGAAAGGAATTAAGCAAACTTAAAAAGAAAGCAGGGATAAGAAAATGAGAAGTTATGGTTTATCTGTTTTTCTAATTACATGAGATTAGAACCAGCCTAGAAACATCTGCTGCTTTGATTTTGCTGCTCCTGGGATTCTTCAATCCTTTCCTCCTAAGTGGAAGATTTCAAGTGAACAGGATCTGGCCTGAGGAAATCCATCAAGCTATGTTCATTACTTAGGTTTTCTGTTTGTGCTGATTTAAAGATTTGGCCATTTTGATTTTCTTTGGATTAGGTGATCCAAGGGAGCTCTCTAAAGGAATGTGCCATTGGTTTTCTGTTTGCGGTTTTTTATGTGATGCAATTCAATAAAACTTCCATGCAGGCAGTCATTAATTGTCAAAACCAAAAATACCCCTGAACTCCTGCCTGCAATTATCCATACTGTGCTATATTTGGGACACGTTATGGTTTCTATCATTAAGAAGTCCTCCATGCAATGCCCCATCATGGATAAAACTTAGCCACAAAAATGATGCATATGGACAAAATATAAAGTGAAATTATGGGTTTCTATACTGAAATGGAACTAGCGATGATGCATATGCCAGACACGAATGACACACAGAACAGAACTGTTGGTAAACAGAGGGAAAACTATAAATATGCTTAAGACGAGACATCACACCTCGTTTCAAGTGACAAACTTTGTACTAAAAGAAAGAAAAAGATCACAAATCTAGACAGACAGCACTGCTAAAAGTTATATGGCTGCATGATTCATTCCCTAAAGAAATCAATGTCAGGATGACATTTTTCTTCAGGCAATACTGGCAACTGCTTGTAATTTGGGTAAACTTTCTCTGCCCTATAAAAACAAACCATCAAACCAAAAGGTAACCACTGAAACAGCTACCACTCAACCAAAAAAAAAAAGTGTTTTGAACTGAGCACAACTTAAAACTGCATGAGTCAATCTACCGTAAACTTTCAGCAAATAGGATGTGTCATCAAGATCAACTTCAGTGTTTCCAATGAGCACAGGCTTATACAGCAGACTTTTCAGAAACAGACTTCGCTCCAAATAGTAATTCCCTACTTTCAATAAGCCTGACTGGCTGCAACTAGTTATTTTTTCTGATACACACAGCCAAAATAACTGACTCGTAAACAGAAGCCTATGGAGCTAGATTAATTACAAGGATTATGTATAGCATTCAGAGCTTTTAAAACAGAAGGGATCATTACAGTGATACAGGCTGGCTTCCTACTGTTGTGGTGGGGGTGATGTGAGAGGCAGAGAACGCCTTGACACTGTGTAAGCACTGCCTAGCAGTAACTAAAACGTCCCTGCGTTATCAACATTTTTTCCAGCACAAATCCAAAATACAGCCTCATACCAGCTACTGTGAAGAAAATTACCTCTGTATCAGTCAAAACCAGCACACCTATTATTGTGGTTCAACCCCAGCCAGCAACCAAGCCTCAAGCAGCTCCTAACTCACTCTCCTGCCAGCAGAAGTGGGGAGAGAATCAGAAGGATAAAAGCCAGAGCACTCATGGGTTGAGATAAAGGCAGTTTAATAGGGAAAGCAAAAGCTTTGTACAAAAGTGAAGCAAAACAAGGAATTAAGTCACTGCTTCCCAGGAGCAGGCAGGTGTTCAGCCATCTCCAGGACAGCAGGGCCCCATCACGCACAATGGTGACTTGGGACGACAAACACCATCACTCAAATGTCTCCTTCTTCCTGCTACCTCGCAGCTCTGTATCTTGAGCATGATGCTGTATGGTCTGGAATTTCCCTTACGTCAGTTTGGGTCACCTGTCCTGGCTGTGTCTCCTCCCAGCCTCCCAGGCACCCCCAATTTCCCTGCCAGCATGGCCATATGAAAAGCAGAAGAGGCCTTGGCTCTGTGCAAGCCCTGCTCAGCAATAACAAAAACACCTATATATCAACCCTGTGTTCAGCACAAATCCAAAACACAGCCCCACACCAAGCACTGTTAAGAAAATTATCTCTACCCCAGCCAAAACCAGCACACGTACGTAACATAAGCCTGGGAATTTCACGGAATGATTCCTGCTCAGAGCTGCTGGTGGTGATCAGAAGATGTGTCATCTCTATATTACTACTTCAAGTGACTGAAAATACAACTGCCCTTTTCTAGTGGCTAGTTGCCATTGTTTTGTAACCTGCTGGATCTTCTGCAATGCATACTTAGTAAAGTATATTTAATTCATTTACCTGTTCAAATAAACAATTGTATTTGAAGTATTTATAACTCTATCAGTTTTAGGCCCAAACGCCAAGTAGTTCTACATCCTTTATCCTAAAAGCTGATTTATCTCATGATGTATTACAGTTAGAGAGCAGCTTTCTTCCTGAAGTGCTACACTTCCTACCATTGAAGTTTTTCAGCCCACAGCAATGCATGTTTCTTGGTCTGCTTCCATTAGATAACAGTCCCTAGGCCCACTGATTTAACTTGTGGCGGCATATATTGTTCTTGACAAACTCCACAGCTATTTAAGTTAGAGCCTTTAGTCTTACCTTGTCTTTCATTTAGAGAGGTGGCTGAGATTTTGCCTTGCTTTCCTAGCGACCTTTGTTGTTCTCACATGATGATCCATTGTGTCTCTCTTCAAAAAAAAATGGAGTTAAGATATTCGCAAATATCTTTATCTGAGGTTAAAACCTCAACATTTTGCCTAAATAACCTTTTAGATGAGACAGCCAATTTGCCTAATAAAGGGAAGAGTCGTCCCCCCATTTTGCAGGGGAAGACAATGTGGTTTGCAGATCAACCAGTGCAGTGGTTACAGAGAGAGCTAAGATAATCCTGTGAGTCAGTCTACATCCAGCAGAGCTAAGGATCTTAGGCACAGTGCCACAGTATTGCTCATGCAGTAGTTCCCAAGAACAGTTCAGGTCCAGAGGTTGTGCCTGTATTTTTCCTTTGGCTGTATATCAAAACTCCGGAGTGGAGAGTTGATTCCTTTAGATTTCCACAAAGCATTTGACTTTGTCCTGTATGTGGGAGAAACAAATTCCA
Organism: Oreocharis arfaki; assembly: GCA_013398015.1. Taxonomy (NCBI): domain Eukaryota; kingdom Metazoa; phylum Chordata; class Aves; order Passeriformes; family Paramythiidae; genus Oreocharis; species Oreocharis arfaki. The sequence continues at coordinate 188,376 of VZRR01010567.1, read as the reverse complement.
TAATAAATGAGAGTAAGAAAGCCAGGTAGCTGTTTCAGACACACCTTGATATACCTGATAGGCATGTGACAAGGGTTGGGAAGGATGCATGTTGCAAATGGAAAAGACATAGGAGCAACAGAGAATATCCCAATTTTTTTGTGGAAAGAAGAAATAGGGTAAAGAGGAAAAATAAAGGGAGGCTACAGAACTGGAATGGGATTCTCCAGCATGTCTTTGAATGCAAATGAATGAAAAAGTCCCATTAACTTCCCCGAGTATCGTACCAAATCCCTTGTGAATATAGCATGGAAAAAGGAGTGTTTAAATATGAAGAGCCCAGTTCACCTCTTCATCAGGTTCATTTCAATAGAATGATGTAAATTCACAATGGAAACAGGTACAGGTAGAAGAACATAAGAATGGGCATATGAAAGGTCCTTCCATTCCAAGTGACTGTTTTTCACTTACTTTGGAAAGTAGAAAAAACACAGGGTAAAATCACATGACAAATAATACGAAAAAGATACTGAGACTTATGCAGAAAGGTTTCTCTGAAGACAATTTTGTGCTTTTGCCCAACAATACAATTTTTGTCTATGAGAGCTTTTGTTTTGACATGGCTTAACAGTCTGTATTGTTTTCTTCAGAAGTTTCAGATGTTTCCAAAAAGGAGACATCACAAAGAAGAGTTGTTACATTTAATGGAGATGAACAGATTATCCATTATCAACATCCCCATGAGGAAGCAAGGTATAGTTTATTTCACGTCTACAGGAGCAAGGCAACATATTGGATTATTCAGTGAATCATGCTGGAGGGCAGTAAAATGGGCCAACGTTTTCAATATTTAGTCAAGTTCACAGATTTTTTTCTAATTTGACTTGATTTTTTTTGTAAGACAGAAAATCTAATAAAAAATAAAATAGTCTAAACATCAGATCTCAACTACAGAATATTTCTGAATATCAGAAGACCAGAACTTTACTACTGTTTCTTCAACTGAAAGATTTTTTTTAAAGTCATAGATATATTTGCTGCCCCTCAGGGCTTTTCAGCTCTCATGGAAATTCCTGACTACATCACTATAGCTATTACAATTGGTATCTGTCAGAGAATGTGACAAATGCTACCAATAATTCAAAGAATCACCTAAAAATCAATTTTTGATATGACTTTATAGATACAAACTTTACAAATTATTAGCTTCTAAGCAATTTCACAAAGCTGGGCTGTGTCTTCCCTTAGCTTCCTGAGAAACTCTGCTATCATCTGCATCAGAGGCTGAAACTGCATGTTCTTGATAGTCACTCGGGAATTATTAGTATAACCTCTGTTTTTCTGTCCTTTATTTTTGTAATGCTCACTGACTGGAAAAATGAATAAACATGTAACTGTAAACGGCCCTTTGGAAAATCCAGAACTTTCACAGAAGAGTCATGTGGACGATCACTTGTTCCTCATTCTCGACTTTGTGGTGGTCTGGGAGGCAAAAAAGACCTTCCTCTGGCAACCCCCAAAGATGAATAAGTTAGAAAAATAGTTGTGCTTGCATATTTTGTTTCCTGACATCAAAGCTTCAAGAGAGAGGCATGAGCTATTATGTGACATTATTCTTTTTTTCTTCCTGTAATAGCTGTGGCAGACACTTGGCATTTACTTTGCACATTTAAAATTTGGATTCATTCAGGAAGACCAGACAAGAAACCTGCTGAGGATTCCTCTCACCCTGTTGTCAGTGATAGCACTTTTATTGGGATAATCTGGACCAGCAACTTGCAACTCATATGTGGGTAGGGAGGAAAGGAGGACATTTTTCTCCAGCCTATGGTAGGCTGTAACTTATATTGCTTTAATCATCAGGGGTAGCAGTTGTTCTGCCTGCAGCCTGGGAGCCCTGACCCATTCCAGCATAGAATGTTCTTGTTACTTCATCCTGAGAAGTTTTAACATCTTTGATGCATCCAGCAGGGCTTTGAAATGCGGCTGAGGAGTGTGCACACGTGTATGTGACAGAACAAAAAGGAGGAGCTCTTGCTGTAAAAACAAATACATAACTTTTGCCTCGCAAAATTGTTTTCCCAGAGATGTTTCTGCCTCTCACTATCAGAGCTCAGGGAAGCTGTGGCTGATTGCCAGCACCACAAGCTGATGCTGGTGTAGCTCCACTGGAGCCAGCACAGCAGAAGAGGTTACAGGGATGCTGGAGCTGCTGTCTGGGGAATGGGAAAGGCTCTCTCCTTTGCCCCACTTTAGGAGCCTTCTCCACCCTGTTTTCCATCAGTTCTCTCCACTGGCAACAAGGTGTGTGTGGCTGGTAGCTGAGTGTGTAAATGATTGCTCAGAGAGCTGGCTTATGTGCACCTATCACAAGCAGTCAGCATCAATGTCCCGCTGGTGAAGATGTGGTTTTAAGACTTTCTTTAAAGAAAAAAATTAGCAACATACACTTGAAACTCACACTTTTTTTAGGTGGAAAATCAAGTCCTCTGAAGGGGAGAATTTCCAGACATTTGCCTATCTGGCCAATCCAAATTCAGCCTGGTAGTTTTGTGCCCTGCTACAATCCTCAGTTGCCTTTTTCAGGACGCTTTCTTCCCTTGGGTCCTGATTCATACGAAGTTAGATCTGGTTACAAAATAAACACTTTGAAATAAGGAAGTAGCAAACCTGGGGTTTCCCAAGAATCCTTCATTCTGCAATGTTGCATGCCTGCCATTCCCCATTTAGTCATGCCCAAACCGAACACAAAGTGTCACAGTGTATAAAAACTTCCATTGAATCCAATAGCCTGAAAAGATCAATGATGTGCATGGACTGTAAGTCCCAATACTGCATTACTGCACTTAATGGATCAGTCATCCATTCATATGTACCTGCCACTTTTTGAGACCCTAAACCAAAGGCAAGTATAAGCTCCAAGGCATGGGAAGGAAAAAAGCAAATAATGTGTAGGCTGTAAGCAGATATTGAGCCTTTGTACTTAACAGTAGAGCAGAATTGAAGGAAAACTGGCAGATACTTTAAAATCAATAGGAAGATAACCCAGCCAACCCCTAAATCAAATTATGAAGCTTTAAAAAACAGCTTCAGCCATAAAGAAGACTAAGTATTATAGACACTTCTTTATTCTGAGTCTTGCACTAGGCTTCTGAGCTGAGGCTTAGCAAACCTACTCTGTGATTTTGGATTTCATAGAAAGTCTAGGTTGGAAGAGACCTTGAAGATCATCCAGTCCAACTGGAACCCAGCACTGCCACTGTAACCCCTAAATCTAAATCACATCACCCAGTGCCAGATCCAGACACCACTTAAGCACCTCTAGGGTGTCCTTTGTCACTGGCTTGCTGCCTAACACAAGCAGACCCAGACATTTAGTGTTTTGCTTAGTTACCAAGTAGGCATTTGTGGCAAATTGGCCCTTTCCTATGACCTTTTCTTCATGTGGATATCTACCCCTGGGACTAATTTAGTAATAACAGTGTATTACAATTTTCAGCCCTAATTAATTTTCCTTTTTCACAAAGAACCTTTTTCTGTTGTTTTTGCATATTGTGGTGCCAGTGGAGGTGAACAGATGCTGCTGGACTGTTAAGACAGAGTCCTTCCACAAAATTTGGTTGAACTGTTAAGAGAGAGCCCTTCCCAGATGGCTTTTCTTCATTGTAACATGCTGACTAAATATGACAAAATTTTCTGCATCAGCAGTGCTTTGCTGGGTCTGAGTGTCTTGACCCTTTCTCAATAAAAGCTTTTTGATGGAAGTGTCCAAAGGCATGTGAGTTCCAGTTGTTTGTAGCTATAAACTAATGGTTAAAAGTGACTTGAGTTTCAAAAGATTTTACTGTAAAATATTTTCTTGTCTGAAGCAGCATGGAACTTGACAAAGTTTTCAGGCCAAAGCACCATTTAGATATATTTGAATATTAATGAAACAGCTTAGTACCTCCATGGGGAAAATTGTTAGGAGGGTTGGGTTGGTTTGGTTTGTTTTTTTGGATGTTGGCTTTTTGTTGTTGTTTTTGTTCACCAGATTATCTTCACCTGCTTTATTTGTTCTTTCAGGAAAATGCATGCACCATTGTGTTGTTTTGGGAATACATCCACTCCTGGGACTTCCTGCAGAATGTGTGAAAAAGATGTGACTTTACCCAGATTCTTCCCTTATCCTTCAAATTAAATTTGTGTCTTTAATCCCTTCAGCAGGCATGTGTGAAAGAAGAGAGAAGGAACAGTTTCTACTGCTGAATGCTGGATTAGAGTTCTAGCCTCAGAAGAAGAATCAGTTATCTACAGAAACATGATTCAGTTTCTCTCCATCACACAGTAATCTTCCTTCAATAACTGTAATATATACTAATTTTTCCTATTGTATCTATGCAAGATAGATATTATCAGCAGGTAGAAGGAAGATGCATAAGACTCTCTGCATTATCAAACCTTCAGAAGGTAGGAGACAAACCTCTTCTAACAGCTTGAGTTTCTTACAGTTAAATTGAACAAGAGCAAGGGTAAAAAGCACACCTGAAATTCATTACATGTTTGAGATGTCACTATTTTCTGTATTAAGATTGTGATCTTTGTCCTTTCTTCTATGTGTTTTCTTCTACGTCCTTTCTTCTAGGCAAATGTGGCTTTTCCTGGAATGAATGCAAGGCATATTTATGATGTCTATTTATTTAATTTATTAATTGTTTTTAACAACTATTAATTACTCTGATCCCTGTGCTTCCTTATTAACAATGTAAACAAAGCTCTGGAACTCAACAGAATTCCTCAGATGCTTAAACCCAAGTATTTTGCATTCATTTCAGAATCAAGTTCTTTGTTCTTTTCCTTGTATCCTGCTATAATACAGTAATTTTTGACACTTGAACTCAGCTTCCTTCACCAGAGAATTTGTGTGAGTATAAATGTGCCATGAGAATATGTTTTTATTGCAATGATAAATCCCCAAAAGAGGAGTTTGTAATGGAAACACTGACTGATTTTTAAATTACTACAGAACCAGAAGTCTGGACAACATTAAAAAAACAAGGGCATATTTTAAAATCAGACCTACCATTCTTACCTTAATAAGGACTGGAGGAAATTAAATGAAGCCTTCAATCTGGAGGCAAAGTCAGCAACACTGACTGTACTGCAGTGGACACAAACTTGGTCCAAATCTTTGGATATCTTCAGTTTTCTAAAGATCTTACAGCCTACCTAGTATCAGACAGCCAGGGGAATCCTGGAAATAAAACAAAGAAGTGCCACAGGAAGTGGAATCGTGATTCAGAAGATGACATTCTTCACCCTGAGTCACTTGTGCCCTGCTGGGGTGCTCTCCTGCAGGTGAATCCCAGCACCGAGGCTCTGAGTCCTGATCACTTCAGGCTGTAAAATATTGGATGACACTTGTAACAGGAATAGCAGCCTCTATCCTGCTTCAGGCTGTTTTACAGACTGGGTAATTACCTTAAAGTTCTGGTTACTTTAATTGCTTATGGTTCTTTCTTCTGTACTTCCTTCCCTTTGGTCTGTGCCAAGTTGCTGGCACTGCCGTAACAGCTGCCATGTTTCTAGGGGTGTCTGGCTTCGCTTAATGCCCAAGGGGCCTGGCTGGATTTCATTGAATGCTAAATTGTTACTTCAGTTATGTCTTTTTAGCTTATGACACCATTGAAACAAAAGCTGAACTGCCTTTGCTATTTGGAAAGTGCCCAGCCTACTGGAGTTCATATGCCAGAAAGAATACTGCTAGCCTGAGGAAGACTGGACATTTGTGCTAGGCAGTAAATAATCTTGGCATAACATCACAGACACCAGAAAGTACAAAGTACAATAGGCAGAAGACACCATTCCCACACAGAAGACATAATGGACTTAAGGCAGTTCTTATATTTTATTTCTAGTGCATATTTTAACACTAAGATGAAATTGTCAGTCGCACACATCTGCATCAGGAACACTTAGCACAAAGTCATAAAGAAGGAGCAATTGCTCTACTCTTGCAGGTTATTTTTAAAGTAAGAAAGCTCTCTCTTACAGTTATGGAATAATAAGCATACAATTAATGTTAAAGACCGAAGTTTGCTAGGTAATAGAAGTACAAATAAATTTAATTCTTCTAAACTTCAGTTGGATTGTTACGTAGAATGCCAGTTGTTATAACTGATTTGATTTCTTTTCGGTGGAAACTACTTAATCAAATGCAAACATCAGAATGAGTCTGAGGCTCAGAAAGCACACACCAAATATCTGGTTTCAGTAGGTTTTTATGGTGGCTTATAATAGAAATGCTGATAGAACTTTAGCCATTGCCTTGCTATCAAATGCTTCTGTAATTCCAAATCAGCATGCTTTATGTTATCTGCCAGCTCAGCTGCTTGCTTTGCATTCACTACGAGATGAGAAATGCTGGTTCCCTGGTAATTTTAGTAATTTTGATGTCTGCAAGTGGATGCTTTGGCATTTGTTCTTTTATTTAAAGCATACAACAGAAACCACTATGTTACTGATCTGTAAGAAACCTGATCTCAGTAAGTCCTGGGTGTCTTTTGACTTGGTTCTGTTGATTTCAAAGAGCTGAGAGTACACAATGACTCACAAGACACGTCAGCACCTGGCAAAATCGTATCCTAATATATCTGTGTGGTGCTTGGTGGTTTCACTTGGCAAAGAGTCACACAGATATTGCCTTTTATTGTATTATACATTCCCACCTAAGTGGTTTTGAAAGCCTTGAAGTTTGCTTTGAGCTCCAGATTCAAGTGTTTCTGAAGCATCAATGTAAAAGTCCTTCAAGGTACCATATTTCTTGACTTTCATAATGGAAGCACACTAACTGTAAATTTCATAAAATTGTGGTGAAGGAAAATAAGCAGTGTTATTAAGATTGCAACTCAGAGCAGGTTCAAAAGCTCTATGAGACTTAATGGACCTTTTAATACACGTGTTGTGAGTGAGGGGTCTATTTCTAAGCCCTAAACACAATGCATTTAATGCAGAAACTAAAAGAAACACAGCGGATACTGCCATAGTCATCAATTATTTCATTCAGTTGTTTAGGAAGGGGCCAGCCTGCCTTCACCTTTTGCCAAAACTTCCACTACAGTCAACTGACTGTTTAAACACTCAGCAAGCATATCTTTTTGCTTAATTTCCTTGGTTATTTTTGAATATATACAGCCTTCTAGTGCATGTACGTGTGCACTTATATGTGTCCTTTTAACACCTTAATCTGAACTGGTTTTTGGGTGTCCTTTAGCAACTATAGAACACCTGTTGAGTTGCTCGTTTTGTGCAATTACAAAGGAAGCAGATGAAAGATTTTAATACAAGAGCTTAAGAAAAGTCTTAAGAATGTCTTAAGAAAAGCCAGATTTTAAATTGAAACCTAAGTTTCAGGTATATTTCAGGTATATCTTTTCCAGAGATGGGGCGTGCCATCATTGTAGACCTGATTTCAATTGTCCTTTCATAGCTGACTTTAAACCCAAATCTACATATATGTCTACATTATGCATGATGGTGCTTTTAACTTGAGATACTGATCTGTCAGAGAGGGTAATCTAAACTTCAACTAACACAACTCTTCAGTTATTAACAGGATACAAGCTGCCTCCTCTTCTTTGCTGTTAATCTTTCACTGTCTGTCCAAAACTTCTCTCTTGCACCAAAAATGCCTCTCATTCCATATAGGAACATTTCAGACCCACAGCTCAGCTGTTCAAAAACTAAGAGCAAGTACTGTGCAAAGAAGGGCAGAGAAGGTGTCCAGAGAAGGGCAATGGAGCTGGTGAAGGGTCTAGAGCAGAAATCTGAGGAGAAGCAGCTGAGTGAGCTGGGGGGGTTTAGCCTGGAGAAAAGGAGGCTCGGGGGAGACCTTATTGTTCTCCACAACTCCTTAAAAGGAGGCTGTAGCCAGGTGGGGGTTGGTCTCTTCTCCTAGGTAATAACTGATGGGACAAGAGAAAATGGCCTCAAGTGGCACTCCCTCAAGTGGGAGGTTTAGATTGGATATTACAGAAAATTTCTTCTCTGAAAGGGTTGTCAGGCATTTGAATGGACTGCCCAGGGAAGTGGTGAAATCACCATCCCTGGAAGTTTTCAAAAGGTGTGTGGATGTGGCACTTGGGTACAGGGTTTAGCAATGGACACGGTGGGGTTGGGTTAACAGTTGGGCTCCATGGTTTTAGAGGTCATTTCCAACCTTAACAATCCTATAATTCTGTTGTAGCCCCAAAGGGCTTCACACCACACACAAGTGTCTTCAGTCCAAACGAAGACGTTTAGGTGCACTTCACAGTGTGGCCACCTCTATCAGCATGAGGCTAAACTGAGCCTAGATAACAGAACACTGAGGTTGTTCTCCCATATTCTTCAAAGCGTTACAGAATGTCAGTCAGACTTACATCCTTCCATGCTTTTCAGCACTTACAAAAAACAGACCTCAGCTCATTTTCTGCATTCATTTGTGCTGGGTAAAAATTCAATGTTTTTCAAAAGCAACATCCAAGTGAGGAAGGGACACAGGAAGATATGTATGCCAGGGTCTCTTCTACAGGTTCCATATTAAACAGTTGCTAAGTGAAAAGGTTGTTTTCTATGCTATAAAATAAAGTCATCCTTCTGCAGACCTACAGCCCACCGGAACAAGGGGACAGGATGGAGTGTGCCTTTTCCAGTATTCCCCACCCACTGACCCAGAGCATGAAACCCACAGAGTTCTTGGAACTGCAGACAGTGTTTGAATTCAGACTAAAACTGGAAAACAGAAACTGGCCTTCTTTTTTTTTTTTTTTTTTTTTTTTTTTGAGTCACATCAGTCAATGCTATTTACAAAATTGGTTTATGGAGACCACAGGTGGACACTCTGACTCATTACACATGAATACTAAATATATCCAAGACAATCTTGGAAAATCCCATAAAGAAAGAGGGAATAGCCGTCTGATTTTTATATTTGTAACATTGGGGTTTGGATGCCAGTAATGGAAATTACATTGTTTTCACAAAAAGCAGGTGAGGGACAGTAAGGGACTGAATGATTGCCAGGATGTATGTGGCTGGAAGGAGAAGGCAGCTCGAAGCTGGACACGGAGGTAGGTTTGTCATGCTGCCGTAGGTTGCTGTTTGCACTTGTGGCAGGCTGTGGTGAGGTTAGCAATGCATTCCACAATTGTTGGGAGTTAAGAAAATGTTATGTCCCTTAGCCAGGGTGAAAAGCACACCTGCCCAGGAAGCCAGCATAAAATTCGGTACTGTCTCAGCCCTTCTTCATTGCTACATGGAGAATTTGAGTAGTACTTACGGCCTCATATCCTGCCACACATTTTATTCTCTCTGATCTTGAAAACCAGGGAGGTCCAAGGTCTGTAATATATACAGGAAAGCAGATAATGGATCCCTTTATATTTGTCATCACTGAATTCTCTTTTGATGGATGTTTCAGTGCCAAGCCTTCTCTTATTCTCACTGCTGAAGGAGAGCTATTGCTGGACTCTCTGCTCCCCACTTGGAAACATCCCCAAGAACTAGAAAGAACCCTATCACTGCTGTCTTGTTGGAAATAGCAGTGTGATACTGTGAACACAGGCACAATGAGAAACTATTGATGCAAAGCCAAATGAAGCAGTTACAGCTGTTCTAGTTAAAGCTGTGTAGCAGAAGTGGTGTCACATTTTTGGGAAGGCAGTTTGTATCAAGTGGTTTAGCTGAGCTGATAAAATGGACACCTAATTTACCTTCTTCCTACTAAGATCTGCTAATTTAGTTTGGCTTGTTGATACTTCAGCAAAATAGATACAACTTCAAAAAGTCACTCTTTTGGTTACTTGAATGACTGAAATTCTGGAGCTGGACATGGAAATACCCAACCAGTCTATCTGCTTGGCTTGCTGCAGCCGGTCTCTAATGAGCTCTGCATTTGTTCTGTGTGCCTCTCTAATGCTTCTTTCAGCCTGCTGCTAAAGTGCTTCTAATGGCAACTTCTGTTTTTCACTGCTTTCAAATGAGTTGATTCTTCAGCATATTACACCCGTTGCCATCCATTCACCTCTAATACTATCTGCTTCAGTAGACTTAAACCAAAATAAAATATTGCTTTAAAATTCAGGATGTTGTTGTTGTTGTCTTTTGAATTTAACTCATCACCAGTGCCGAAGACACAAACAGCACAGCACAAATGGAAAAGTTTATAGCAAAAACAGAGGGATGGCAAAGGAGCATCCTTTTTTTTCCCCGTGGAAGAATGGGTGTCTTTGTTTCAACCTTAGGTTCAGCAATTTCTACCAACTCACTGTCTGCAAATCTTGGTTCTGCATTGATCATCATAGTCATATGAAATTATTTAAAAGGCATTTTGTTGCCAAGGTCACATGAAATCATTTAATAAAAACTTAACAGTTAATTTGCCAGCTCATCTCTCATTGAAACACACTTTTGGCTTAAAAGAACCTGCTGAGTTGTAAGAATGAGCAGGACTGGGCATTTTCCCAATAATAAGATGGCAATAACTGAAAGGAATACTTGACCATGTTATATGGTAAGTGAACAATGCTTCCATGAATTTTATGTGTTTATATTCATAGACACTTCGTGGCCACTTAGTTCTGTGGCTTTTTTGAAATTACCCAGTGCAGGAAAATCACATAGGTGGTCTGCAGCCATCACTGACTTTTCTAAGTACCCCCAACAAAAGTAAAAGGAAATGTAAGTCTTTTTGTGGGGAGGAGATGGAAAGGAAACTTTTTGAGGGTAAAGAGTAATTTTATGAGCCTAACTATGTTTCATTTAAAGCTTTGCAATTTCTCTTCACTTCAATCCAGTTTCACTCAGTGTGCACTTTGGTCTCTGATACAAAGAAGCAGCACTACTGAAGATTCCCTCTCTTTCATGAGGTAGAAGGTCAAAAGACAACAAAAGTTTGAGTGTGTCAATGCTGAATACCTGAAATCTTAGCCCTGCCTTAGAAGCAGAGCTCCCATACTGCTGAGCTACCAACTGCAGGTCTGCTCATTGCTGTCCCTCTGAACTTGTGGACCTCAAATTCAAGTTACAGAGTGTCCCAATTTCAGCCAGAAGGAATAGTGTACTCCTTACTCCCAGCTTTATGGTTAGGCTCTGTCCTGTGAAGCAAAAGCCATGGACTTGGGCTCTGTCATCCTAGAAGGTCCATATGCCAGCTCTCCTACTTGAGCAAGTACCATAACCTTGGAGTTACTCTGTAGCTCGCCTCTTCCCACCATCTCTAAGTGAAGGTGGCTGTGGCTCAGGTCTCAGTGCACTCTACTTGTGTTGTGAGCACACTCAATTTATCAAGCTGCATTTTCCTTTTGTATGAATCCCAAACGTTCCTAGGAAGGAGAATAGCTTCTGAATGCTGAGCTCAGACAAAAATGTGGCTCTTGTGAACAGAAGTAGTAACTGAATGTGCTGATCCAGCCACAGGTGCATATTTGGATTAGGTGCAGTTTTCCTGAAGCATTTGGAGTCTAAATCATCAATTTAATTGCATTTTAGGAGTCTTTTTTCATTGAAAAGGAGCTTTGTCAGTGAATGTGTGAATTGTTGTATCACAGAATCACAGAATATGCTCAGCTTGAAGGGACCCATCAGGATCAAGTCCAACTCCGGGCCCTGCACGGGCCACCCCAAGTGTGACACCACGTGCCTGAGAGCATTGTCCAAACCCTTCTTGAACTCCGGCAGGCTGGTGCTGTGACGGCTTACCCGGGGAGCCTGTTCCTGCCCAACCACCCTCTGGGGGAAGAACCTTTTCCTGATACTCAGTGTAAACTTCCCCTGACCCAGCTTCAGGCCATTTCCTCAGGTCCTGTCACTGGTCACAAGAGTGAGGAGATCTGTACCTGCCCCTCCACTTCCCATCCTGAGATATCCATTCACCTTGTTTAGCTATTATAACACAAAACTATTTACAGGACTTCTGAGGCCCAGAATTCATCTGAGTGAGTAAGAATGTTCTGTATTTCAATGAAAAAGGGATGAAGCCTTCCAAGAAAAAATCAAATCTGTTCTTTTCTTAAAGGAAATTGCTCTTTGACTGCTTTGGCTGCTCTGCATCCTTCAAAGGAGACCACACTGTGTCAGCTAAATGATTGAAAAAATAGATTTTTTACCAGACTCTGTAGAGTTGGACTCTCAAAATTGTTTTAAACAAAGTTGAGACACCACAAAACTTCAATTCAGTATGAATTATTCTTTGTGCTGCTTCCACTAAGGAAAAACACATAAAGTATTTCCTGTGCTGAACACTAAAATTCTTCTCACTTTCGCTGCAAGGGATTTGTGTTTAGTTCAAAGGCTTTGCTTTTAAACCATAAAATTTTCCTGCTAGACAGTGTGTATGTGTTTGCTGTGTTTGTACGAGGCAGCAGCTCCTGCTGAGACTGGAATGACATCCTCCTTTTCTTCTTGTCTCTACTTAGAGCACTGGTCTCAATCCATGGTCAGGGAAAAGACGTACTACCAAAAAGCAAGGAGAGTGCGTATGTAACTCATGAGCACTAAATTTCCCTCTGTTCAAATCCTAGGTCCTCTGGTAATGACAAGAAACTAGTACAGCCTAAACTAGCACCTAAGGACCAGGAAATGAGCTGACCAGATCTCTTGTCCCCTGTTGACCCCCTCAGGCAGCTATTAAATATTGTCAGGCGGAAATTCCCAGGGATGGGGCCTGATTCACTTTTTTCCCAGAGTATACTAGTATCTCATAAGTGGAATATAATAGCAAAATGCTGCTTGTTCTCACAGAATCTACTGAGCACCAGCTTCCTGAATGTACTGTACACTGAGTTATTTACTCAGCTATATCAATTACACTGGAAAAATGCAGCACCTTTTTTTAATCTCACGCAAAGCAGTGGGTTTATCTGTTTGCATGTGCTGTAGTCAGTAATGGTTAGCAGCTTACGTGTCTCAGCAGTTTCTTTTATTTTCCTTAAATTCTAAATAAAATGCAGTGGTAATTTAATACTCTGATTCGTATTCTTCCTTTTACCCACATCATTTCCCAGAGCTGTCAGATCTCATTCGCAAGCCTCCCTTCTTCTGTCACCAGAAAATTGCATCAATATTCCACACCACCTGATGCATCCTCTTGACACGTTATCCAAAGATCAGAGAAAACATGGATAAAGTATGAACCAAAATGTGAACAGTTATAACTATTGGTCCTGGAAACAATGCATTTTGCAAAACATACTGTCTTTATTATAACTTACAAGAATTGTCTCAAAGTGAAAAGCCTGGGTGTGTGCAGTGATCTCACACACCAGGTATTGCCTCTAAGATATAAACATTGAAGGAACTTTGGCAACATGTTGTTTCCCCTGATTACTGGAAAGAGCACAAGCATAACACAGCCTGAATCTAAGACCTCATTAGGGTTTTCTTGTAACGGATGTGTTATAGAGAACACTGGGAAAGCTGAGAATGTGCATCTGAGCTAATATCTGCACTGATTAAATTTTTTTTTTAAAGGAAAACAGCAAACCTCTTAAAATAGAGTGGAATGCATTGTTTGTATTTATTTTTTCTCTCCAGTTCCATAGTTCCATGGAATGCAGCTCTAAGTAGCTGATTCACAATTAAGAGAGTCTTCAACTGGAATGATTGAAGGTCTCTGGAGTTTCTTTACTGGAAAGCCCTGTCAGCAGTCAAAACTTTGTCCAGGAAAGGAAAATGCTGTCATGATTCAAGTGTGAATTCTGCTGTCAAATGAATTTAAATCCACACCAGTTACTTACAAAGTTTAACCTTCGGTTAATTTTTTCAATACTTTTCTTGTAGATAATGAATGCCTGAAGAGAAACGTTTGATATTATGCATTGTCAGTATCTTTAATACCAAATTCACTGCAGTGTGATACATCTGTGGTGAATATAGGAAACCAGAAAAAAGGTGTCACAGTTACCCATCCACTTCTTAGTCGTGGCCATTGGCAAGAACTTGCAATGGCTACAGAGATAGTGCCAACCATTCTTGGAAGAAACCCCACCACAGAGGGCAATTAATACAGCTTGTTTGTTTTATGGCAGCCTGCAATACTTATTGGGCCACTGAGGGAGAGCCAGAGGCTGCTTTAATCTTCAAGAATTAGAAATAACACACTGTGGCAGAATTTTAGAGATTGGACTAGATCCATGTTAGCCTTATTGCTCTCAAAAAACATTGAAACCACATAGATGCTCGTATTTTCCTGTATAGCCATAAATACCACTCAGATTCTGACACTGAAAATTTCTTTTTTCTTTTCTTTTCTTTTCTTTTCTTTTCTTTTCTTTTCTTTTCTTTTCTTTTCTTTTCTTTTTTTTTCTTTTCTTTTCTTTTCTTTTCTTTTCTTTTCTTTTCTTTTCTCTTTTCTTTTCTTTTCTTTTTTCTTTTCTTTTCTTTTCTTTTCTTTTCTTTTCTTTTCTTTTCTTTCCTTTTCTTTTCTTTTCTCTTTTCTTTTCTTTTCTTTTCTTTTTTCTTTTCTTTTCTTTTCTTTTCTTTTCTTTTCTTTTCTTTTCTTTTCTTTTCTTTTCTTTTCTTTTCTTTTCTTTTCTTTTCTCTTTTCTTTTCTTTTCTTTTTTCTTTTCTTTTCTTTTCTTTTCTTTTCTTTTCTTTTCTTTCCTTTTCTTTCCTTTTCTTTATTTTATTTTATTTTTTATTTTATTGTTTCTCTTCTGGAGCTACTCCCCCTTTGCTCAAGCCTGCCCCCTGAATTTCCTGTGACTGAAGAACACATTTCCTTCTATCTTCTGCCTCTGACTGGAAGAAACAGCCTCAAAAGATCAAGAAACAGACCGATGGACTATTCTTGGTGTTTCTCTCAGGAATGAAAGTTTGATTGCCAGTGGCTTTAGTTTCATTGGAAGAGGCAGCTACAGCCAAGTGGGAAGATTAAATTATTTGGGGACAGTGAGTTCACCCAAGAGAGAAGGGGTGGAGAACACAGTATCTTGGCAGAGTCACTTTTGTTTTGGGACAGCAATTGCCTGGACTAGGCTGTGCTGGGAGGTACAGACTAACCCAGAAATGACTAAAACAAATGGTCCTTGAAACACGATTTGGAGCTGAGTCTACAGCACGTCTGATGCACACCAGATAAATCCTAGAAATGTATGGAAAAGACATCAGACTGCAACAAAAAGCTGAGTCTCGCTTGAAAGTGCTTGCAAAAGGCTCACTAGAAAAACTGACTGGGTACTAAGAATGACTGACACTACACGACTTCTGGAAAACTTAGTACCTGATAGTGCCTGTGGGATGGGCAGAGGACATGCCTTCCCTAGATAAAAGTACTAAAAAGGGGTGTATTAAAAAGCCTCATCCATCCTTGAACTTGCTTTCTGATTTCCTGGAAGGGAATGGTGCAGCCAAGGGAAAGACTTTTGTTCCAGATGTACATCTGGGTTTCTCTCAAGGCCTCCCCTGATCAAAGGGTCTTATTACAAGATTCTCTCCTGCCATTGCAAATCTGCTCAGAGAATTTAAGCACATTCATTTTATGGTAATAAGAGTCCACAGGTGTATTTCCCTGTGTTTCCTCAGCTGGTTGGTGTGAATACCTCCCCCGCTTTCTTGTACAGAATAGATCCCACTTAAAGCCCTGCACTTTAGGCTTCTTGAAAATCTGAGCTTTGCTACTTCCCCTATACCTAATAAAACATTTCAGACCCATTCTGCACCTACCTGCTTCTTCTTAGACATGGTAGGTAAGGACCATCAGGGAGGTAGGAAAGATGGCTCTACTAGGAGGTACTTTTTTTTCTCAGTTTTTTGAAAAGAGAACTCTGGCCAGAATTAGGAGAAAGGAATTTTCTGTCTGTAAGTCTTCTTGGTGCTCCTGGCAAAAACAATGGACAGGTTTGGATAAGTCCTGGGCGGATCTTCTTTTGAAACCAACATCCTCAGCCCAAGCTCTTGCTGGTGTGTTGCCTCCTGATGTGCCCCAAATACAACAACACTTGCCAGGAGGTCTAATAAGTTATAGGAGACTGCTGGAACTGCATTTAGAGGAAAAGGCATGCAGGCTTAGTGGTAGAAAACAATGGGTGTAGTGGGCCTAAAATCTTCAGGGGTACTTGGAAAGCCTCTCCCTATACCTTTCAGAAATGTTGCCTGGTTCTTTCCTGAGGCTTTCATAGCTTGAAACTCTTATGATTTCAGTGCCAGTAAAAGGGGAGCAGAAGTTGAAGAGTTTATTCGGGACGTGGCAGTTCCCTAGAAAGGACCCTGAGAAGCCAGTGAAGACCTTCTGCTGTCTCCAGATAAAATCATCTGTAGACCACAAAGGTTTTTATAACCTCTATTTATACAATCCTAGTGACATGGAAGGCACAGCTTTTTCACATAACCTCTCCCAGTATTCAACAGTCTTCCACCTCAGAAAGTATTTCCAGGGTGCAGCCTACATCTCTTTTGCTGTTTTTTAACTTCATTTCTTTCTCTTCTGTGCTCAATAGGGGTAGAGAATGGCTAATTTTGCTGTTACTTTTTTAGAAGGCCTCTTTCTTCAGACTAAGCCATCCCCGTTCTTTCAAATCTTTCTTTGCATAATGCTTCATTCCTCTCTCATTTGTCCATTTGCTTTCTGTTTTGGGTAGATAAATAGCTACAAAACGCTCAAAATGGCCCTTGGGGGATTCTGAATAAAAACCTTGTAATCTCTGTAGTCATCAGCTCCTTTATCCATACTAATAAGGCAGGATGAGGTTTGGGTGAAAAAAAAACAACCCCAAGGCACAGCTAATGCAAAACATGTATAAAGCAGAAGGTGAGTCTCTGTTTTGTAGGTCTGGAGCTGTTTTCACTGTACAGCTATTTCAGTAAGCAGATTTCCACAG
This sequence comes from Oreocharis arfaki, assembly GCA_013398015.1. Classification (NCBI taxonomy): domain Eukaryota; kingdom Metazoa; phylum Chordata; class Aves; order Passeriformes; family Paramythiidae; genus Oreocharis; species Oreocharis arfaki. The sequence goes on along the minus strand of VZRR01010567.1, from coordinate 171,562 downwards.
AGAAAAGCAGCAATTCTGAAATACAGTGAGAGCACCTCAATCAGGAAGGATTTCTTTGTGGAAAGGGTTCTTAAACATTGGAATGGACTGCCCAGGGATGTGGTGGAGTCACTATCCCTGGAGGTGTTCAAGAAATGATTGGATGTGGCATTCAGTGCCATGGTCTAGTTAACAAGGTGGTGGTCAGGCAAAGGTTGAACTCAATAATCTTGGAGATCATTTCCAACCTAAATGATTCTGTGATTCTGTAATTCTCTCTGGCACTTGACCATGCTCAACGGTGACGGAAAATTTGGGTTCTGTGGACCCAAAGACAATTACAAGTAAATGTCATTTCCCATTCTTCATTCCTTTTATCTTGGATCTTTCATTCATGTGCACTGGTGGATGGCTCTATGGCATGTACCCTTCAGCCCCTTCAGGTGGAGCTCGGTATTCTCTGGAGCAAGACCCAAAACTTTATTGGTCTGTGAGAATACAGACTGAAAATACTTTCTGGAGATCATTTATTGTCCTTATCAGCTTGGGTTATGATAATCACTGCCATGCTTGGCTACACCTAATCCTGGAAGCTGGAGAGTCCGTAGTGTTGTCCATAAGCCACTTTTCTAAAGCTTCAGGCTACAGAGCTTGCACATAATTTCCTGGGATTGCACAGCCTTCTGAAACTGTTTTCTGTAACATTAGGTTTAGCCACTGGCTAAATATACCTACTTGGCAAGGTATATTTCTGGTTAAGATTCTGAAGAGGTATGATGTAATGAATTAAATGCCTTCTAATCCTGAATGTATAAAATATGCCATGCTGTATTTAGCATAGCTGTGGAGAGGAAGAAAGAATATTTACCAGCAGACTGGGTGAATCAAAATGCCAGGTTAGATTTTGACAAGCACTCTTTAACTTGCACCATTGCTTATATGCATTTTCAATGTAGTATGATAAATGCGAAGTTTTGTATTTCAATGTAGCCCTCTATTAGGGAAATATTTATAACTTCAACCCAGAGTATATGGGTAACAGGATAGCCTTGTTAGCAAGATGTGTATCTGAACAAGACACAAGCCTCTTACACCATCATATGAATCAGAGAGGGTGCAAGTCTCTGAGTATTTCACTCTGGATCTGTGGATTTGCTACAGGTGCATCTCTTTCTGTTTGCCAGCATCAGATCTCTTAGTGGAATGGAAATTTGAGTTTGTGATAGTACCCAAAGTGGACCTTATCAGATAATTTTGGCAGACACTTACTTCACTTGAATCTTTTGAGAGGAATTGAAAAGGTATGCTTGCTTAGCTGTCTGAATTGTCCTCTTGTGTAGGCATGTATCAAGCAGATATTTACCCTTCTATTTGGTCTATATGGCAATATTAATAGTCATAAGCTTTTCTTCTCCTGTGTTTTTTCTGATGCAATTACTTCAGGAAGAGACAAAGGGATTTGTTCAAGTGTTTTTTAAATTATTTTAATAATTCTATGTGTGAGCTGACTCTTGACACTCAGAAATCTGCTACAGAGAAATGGAGGAGTAAAAAATATTTTATCCTTCCTTTATTCTGACATTTTAAAATTGCTTACCATGACATGCAACACTGGCACCATGGAGAAACAGAGATGAGTAACTGGGGAAGCCTGGACTCTGGCTTTCTCTAGGACACTAATGAGAAGTAAAATCCAGTCTGTGCTCAGAGGGATATATCTGGTTAACTGTAATAGATATGACAGGTTTTCTTCCCTGAGACCAACTGGAAACCAGAATTACTCTGCTGCCATTCACCCTATTACAGTATTATAACCTGACCCAAAACAAATTTGAAACACAATTTGAAATGTGTTGAATATTCACATTTGGTATCCAAATAATTTTTTAGCCTTAGTATGGCCAGACCAAAACATCCCAGTCCAATTTGGAAAAAATGGGTAATCCACATTATTCCCAGCGTGAATTTCCCTTTCAGTGCAATAACTTCCAGGGTTTACCACCCCATGTGGGAACAAAAGTTTATTTTACATTATACTGTCATGACTACACCCAAAACTATTAAAAATACACTGTGGAAACAAAGCCATTATTTTTTTTAGAAAGCCTCCATTAAAAAAAAATCATTTGAGTAGCAACAGTTTCAAGATCCATCTATTAAATTAAGATACACTTTGTCAATGAGGCTATACAATGATGACCGACAGACGGATATCTTTCAGTAAGAAGTAAAGGAGAAATACTCAAACTCTTAAGAATGACAGAGATTTAACCTTCACTAACTGACAAAGGAAGAAAGGAATTATCTTTCTTGACATTTTCACACCAGTGATTCCCTGGAGTATTTTGTTAGAGTTGAACAAAACGTATTGGCAGTGATTAGGGGAAATTCTTGTTGTGCAGGAGGCTACATGACCTAATGGTCTATTCTGGCCTATGATTTGTTTAAATACAACTAGTTACTTTATGCATTTTGTTTTCCAATTCAACATAGTTTAGCAGTTAGTCAAAATGGAATTTTGTTATTCCTAGTAGAGAAGTGATAGATAAATGTGGGTAGTGTTTATTTGAAGATTTCAGTGGTCTGCACATCTTGACGTGGTTTCTTTCATGGTTTTGCATATGAAGGATTCCACAGAATGTGAGACGTGATTGAGCTCATGATCTGAGGTTATACAATATGATATCCAGTTCTCACAAGAAAATACAAAGCTGCTTTGAACAGCCTGCAGGAATCCTTTTCCAGGGAAATCCCACACAGGGTCTTCTCGTTTAATGCCATGTTTTTCATTATGAATTTCCAACTGGTCATGAAGACAATAAAGGTCATTATCAACTGGGCAGAGAATGTGCACGGAGGGCACAGAAGACCAGCACTGGCTCTGATCTTGCAGTTGGTTCAGCAGCTGCCCTGGGTCCTGCATGCACTGAGTATGTTGGGTGTGCTCAATGTGTTCCACACTGTTCAACAGCTACCAAGGATGTGTAGGAAGCCTGATTTGCTCTCAGTCATTTTGTACCTGTTTCTATGCCTTTATGCATGCTCAGTCAATTACTCATTTGGAGAGGAAAAAGATCCCAGTAATTTGGAACTGACTTGCTCTTAAACTAGAAAAATACTTTCTGTAGCTCTTGTGCAGTGGCACCCAGGACTTCTCCAGCAGGGAAAGCACGGTGTGTGGAACAGTTCATCTGGGGAACTGATGAGCTTAAAAATTTGGTTGAAAGAAAGTGATACTAAACTTGCATCTTGCATTACCCTTTCTCCTTGAGCTTCTTTAGTTCCATGTCTGCAATTAATGGGCTGTGTTTTCAGTGCTTTTATAGCATTTTTTGTGGCAGGAGGGATACCTGTTGCAAGTATGCCTTTCAGTGCAATACATAGAACAGATCAGCATGTAGCGACTTAAAATATTATTTTTGTATTTTTTATATATTATAAGATCATATTTATCCATAAAACCATGAGAGGGCAGCATTCTCTCTATCATCCATATTCTCTTTCTGCTAGAAAATTAAGAGAGGCTTTCTTTAACATTCATCTCATAAACCACAGAAAGCGTTATATATAATTCAGAGCATGGTTCAATATTCTTTGTAATCAATAGGAATGTTTCCCTTGATTTAAATAGGTGTTGGACTGAGGCATCAGTTGTTCAAAATGACATCAGGGAGAACTGTCTACATAATTTAAATCAGAAGATACCAAAAATAAACAGTAGGGAAATTATTTTGGTGGTGGTTAACCATGAGAACAAAATAGCAATATTGGTGTATTCCCCACTTCTTTGTGTCTTTGAATGCAGACAAAGACGTCTCTTTGGAAAAAGTGGACAAAAGCTGCTTGGACTCAATACTGAGGTAGCAGAGTGGTGTTCTGTGAACTGCATGACATAAAAGATAAGCTGATGTTCTGTGAACAGACAAAATAAACCATACTTTTTTTGGTGCTGTTTGTAGTTAATGAGTGGAAAGGCAACTAAAGGTTTCAAGGAGTGATCTTACAATCAAAACAGGATGTATTCAAAATGGACAAGGATCTATGGCCATAAACTAAAACACAAGAAGTTCCACCTCAATATGAGGAAGAACTTGTTTACACTGAGGGTGGCAGAGCACTGGAACAGGCTGCCCAGGGAGGTCATGGAGTTTTCCTCTCTGGAGACATTCAAAACCCACCTGGAAGAGTTCCTGTGTCACCCACTCTAAGTGACCCTGCCTTGGAAGGTTGGACTGGATGATCTCCACTGTTCCCTTCCAACCTTAATTATTCTGTGATTTCCACATGTGGGGGTAGAACTAGATGACCTTTAAAGGTGCCTTCCAACTCAAACTATTTTATGATTCTGTGATCTTCTGTAAGTGAGCACAAAGCATTTGCATCATCTATGCTGTACAAGCAACCAAGTTAGCTAAGCAAAATGATCTCTCCAGCTCTGAAGTTCATTAATGTGGCCAATACCATTAATCTAGCCAACACTTTCAGTGCAAAGTGTTACAGCTGTCACGTGATCTTTTGAGTAACATCAATTCAATAGTGCAGCAGTAAGTGATTGGGAGTTTTGGAAGAATTAATTGTGAGTTTTTTGCAAAATTAGAACAGCTTAAGATGGAGAGAGAGGTTTTGAAAAAGGAAAGCAGAATTTTTTACTTCCAAATAATTGCTTCGGAAATAAGTTAGGTCACAAGAAGCTACAGCTTTTTAGTCAGATGAATATTTAGACATCTCACAGTGTCGGTCCAATGGAGAGTGGCAAGCACTAATTACCATTCTTGCTTGCAGTTTCAGCAGAGAGGAATAATATTTAATGAACACGGAAACCCAGCTATTCTTTCTATACTGCTTGACATGGTGACCCAACCCCAGCCCCCAATGGGTTTATGATGAAACTGAATTTTCTTACTTGTTTACTTCATCTCCTCCTGGTGAGGGAAATTCCTGTATGTCTCTTACTCACAGCATTTCAGTAATTTCAACACCCCTAAAATGATGCACAAAGTTTTCACTGAGAATACCCTTAGGAGGTACAACAAACTGTGGTTTCACAGAAAAATTATTGGGACAAATGCAATGGTGGGCAAATACTACAATTGCCAAAGTTTTCCCCAAGCAACTATTCATCATCTGAGAAAGCAAAGGACCTCCACAAGGTCTACTTCGGGTACTATCACAAACTCCACAAGGGTTGGAAGTAAAACAAAAATGTTATTTGAGCTATAACTACTTTCATATTGGTGCTATTTGATCTGTATCTACTTGCATTTTCTTTCATTGATATGCACAACTTAAAAAGGTTTCCCATTTTTTCAGAGGGAAAGAAGTTCTGTCTATCTGTGATTTTTAAATAGGGCCATCATAAAGAAAAAAGCTAATTTTCTAGTTGTGCTTTGAATACTACTAAAGGTTGTTGGCATTTGTTAACTTCAAGTACTTTCACATAGTTTCCATAAAAAATAAAAAAAATGAGGTATTATTACATTTCCCGTAACTTGTCATATAAAAATGAATTCAAGTGAGCTCTGCCAAGATGGCTGTATATTTTTTTAGAGAAATAACGTACCTGTTCAGACTAGCCTACATTTTACATGCGGTTTGAATTAGCACTTTTTCAATGGATCTCAAAAGCATTTTACTCTGCTATTCAACTCAATACTGAAGCTCCAGTTCGGGAAGGTACTTCATAGTGTGAGTAACGCTATTCAAAGCAGTGGGCCACTGACACACTTAGAGTTGTTCACGTACTTACATATCCCAGGAATGAGGCCTTGGTATACAATGAAAACATCTGTAGTATGGGAGACCCTCACATGATTTGAGTCTCACCCTGTCTCAGACGGAGTCGTGCACTTCCCTCACAAGACAGAAGCAATGATACATTTTGTTGGTATAGGACAGTGAGTTACCAAAGTTCAGTGGTGAATATGACAGTGGCTTAACAAGGTTCAATGGCAAGGTATGTGCTGCATGGAGGACACTGTGAGGCAAAACTGTCAGGAGACTCTGCCTTGAGTCATGAGGTTCAGAAAGGATCCCCTTGCATTCTAAACTTCTTCCCAGCAAGGATTTTCAGGTGTCACTGGATTCAGGCTCACTCCCAGACATGGTCAATTGTTTATGGTAATTGATACACAATAAGCCTTTAAATCACTTAGCTAAGATTGCAAAGTTTCAGTGCTCCCATTCCCAATTCACCTACTGGGTATCTGATTTGATAAGGATTCTCTCAGCCTTGAGGAGTAACCTTGGGAGGCATTCCCACTCAGGGGGAGATCCTGGCACGCAACTCTGCCACTGTGCAGGAGAGTTCAACAAGTCCTGGGTTGTTCACTAGTTGAGGGATAACTTGATTGACTTAGAGTGGTATCTGTATACCAGCCGTATTTTGGCTGGCATATGCTCAACTAGCCCTCAGCTGCTGAGCAGAAGCCCTTAGCTGTTGTGTTGTTATCTGTCTCTCCAGAGTGCAACTTAACACAGATGCAGCCATTCCGACCACTACTGATGGCTATTGCTTAAGCAGAAAAAGGGTGAGGGAGTAGCACAGCACCATACGCTGGAGTTCTGATTTGATGTTTAAAGTAGGGCCTGACACTCTGCTCTTCATGGGTGGGCTGCCACTCTCTCATGCTTGACCTTACCTAGATCTTATTTATTCCAAAAACATTCAAGAGGTCATAGTCCCATTGTGATGAATGTAAAACAGGGAAGTAGGAAATGCAAACAGTCAAGACAGGCCCCAAAAGAGATGTCACAACTTGCAAGGAAAGTGAATATGATAGTAGCAGCAAACAACATCATAGCTTTATGCCTCCTCCTTTTTAGAGAGAAGATGGAGTAAGGTGTGGGAGGGAGGGGTGAAATAAGGGAAAGATAAGGAGGCTGCCTAAATATAAACAGAGATAAGGGGAGAGAAGAAACAGCTCTTCACTGTGGGACAATGAGATTCCATTAAGAGATGATTAATTTGGATTCTGACCTCTCCCATTGTTGAATCAACTCCAACCAGCAGGAGGCAGGGAGAAGGAAGATGGAGAGATAACCATCACTGTCTGGCTTTTACTGCTGCCAGAGTGGCTGATGAACCTCCTTCACCCTTCTCATCAGCATATCTGGATTTAATTTGGTTTTCTCTTTTCTGTGCAGTGCTGCTGTGGAAAGCCATGGATTTTCACTCATTTTAACAGTCAGCTGATATATTCAACAGGGAGCTTATTTTGCTAAATAAGCTACAAAGCAAAACACCAAGAAGCATATTGCAGTGAAATAAAATATGGACTCTAATTGATGCAGTAGTTTTGAATAAATCTTTCCATTGTCACAGTCAGCATGCTAAATGCCAAGGCCTGTCAGCACCACTTCTTAGTTACCTACCCAAGGTAACCATATAGCTCTTCTCGTTGCAGAATCCAGCTGTTAGCAATACCAGTATACGGGGTTTTACCCAAAAAGAATTTTCAAAAAGGCAAAATATAAATCACAGGCTCCACTTTGCAAGATTGTCAGATCCTATCTCTTCTTGCAGAGCCAAAATAATGTGGAGACCAGTGTGGATGTTTTGCTGGGAGTGCATAGGTGAGGTGATGCCCCAGCAGAGAAATGAAGTCAGCTGGTCCAAAAGCCTTACCCTGGGCCACCCCACCCTTTTGTGGAGAAATGGCCTCGGGGAAGTAAACATCTGCAAACAGCCCATGCCACACAAGGTTTATAAACAGTTAATCTTCTGTCTTTAGTTATGGAACTGTGATGCTTTTTGTCTCTTTGCAACTTCAAACTCTGCATATTAGCAGGAACAGCAGCCACTTTGTCCTTGAAGTTCCATGAGTCTATATGAAAGAGAGGTATCCAAAGCACACTTAGACTGAAATTTTACGTTTGTCCTCCCGGATGGTTGCCTAAGTATATTTACACTCGGAATGTAAAGATGTAAAGCATTTAATGTAAAGTCATTGTATAGGCAGAACGGGAGGAAAAATGAACCCCCAGTTTTTGAGAAATGGGAGGCAGAGGGAGCAGAAAAGGGAATGACACTGATTGCAGTCTTCTGCTGTTGCAGGCCAGATAGCACATAGCCCCTTTCACAGAACTAATGGTTTAGCGAAAAAAAAGTGTTCTGATACCAGTCTGGCCCCAAACTTCGTGCGGTGCACCTCGCTGACTTCAGCTGGCATCTCTGAGTGATATGTTAGAGCATAATTAGACCTCTGAAATTAGAAGATAGAAAAAGGCCTTTTGTGGTATTTTCTGCCAAAAAGGTTTAAATAATTTAATTGTTTGGCCTTCCAGAAAATATAATATATTTTTTCATGAAAATAAGTTAGTTTTTTAAACTTTTTCTATTTTCTTCTGTTTTTCACAGGTGGCCCTTTTCTGTTCTCCTCTTAAAATGAAGAGTCAAAATTTGTCCTGGTAAATCTACCTGTAAAATCAATTTAGTTCAAGATTCTGCTGTTCCGAAAAAAACACATTTTATTTACCAAGGGGTATTCAGGCAGGTCCTGTAAAAAGTATTATTGGCCTGAAAAATTTTCCCTAAAAACATTTTAGAAATTATTCATGATAGTCTGTAGAGGTTTTTTTCCCAAGCTACTCTACGGAAAGGATGAAATTTTGTATTAAATTCTAACAGATCACAAAGTGTATGAAAAGATAATAATTTTCTATTAAATACTAAAGGACTTTCCTCCATGAGGATATAAGCAAGCTCCACAGGACCTAGTAGTTATGCTGCAGAAGGATTTTTCAGGCTTAGAGAGCTTGGGGGAGGGTGTTTGAGAGCATTAGTATTCATTCCACATTCTTGCCTGCTGTTCCACAGGCACTGTTTTGTGCCTCCATAAACTGCTCTGGATGCAGATCAAAATTATTTAAAAGAATTCACAAGGAAAAAAAAAAGACCAGAGCAGCAGTTTCTATGTGTTTCCACATTGCCTTCATTTTCATTGACATTTACTGTTAGCCTTTTTATAGCAATATGAAAAAAGATGGCAGAAGCAGAGAAGGGAGAGGCTCTGTCTGATAAGAAAGGCTTTTACATTTTAGGGAGAATTTCTTACAACAAATCAGAATGATGTTAGCTTTCCTTGTGCAGTCAGAATCAACAATTTAAAGCAGCAGCACTGAATTCTTTAACTGAAAGGGCACTTTAAACTTGTTACTATTACTATTCTTTCTTGCTTGCAATATCTGTTCTTACATAAGAAAAAGTATATTGATCTTCTCTCTGTTAATACTTTTAATAGGGTGAACACTTCCTCTCATTTTATTTTCCACTTCTGAAGCCTCCAGAGCCCTAAGCCAGTCCAAGAGCAGACCTAGCCAAGGAGCCATGCTTCCATCTCCTGGAATTGAACTTGCAGCTCCAGGAATACTTACTGGAAAATTCCACTAAAGATCAGGTGAATACCATATCCTGCAAGACATGGATTTATCAAGCAAGTTCTGCTTTATGCCTGCTAAAAAATAGGCTTCTTGCTAAAAGCTTGGGAGGAACCTTTGATTTCCTGTACACTGAAAGGAGCCTGGTTCACGGCCCATCACCACTGACCCTTGGCTTCTTCTTTAATATTTGTCCTAGTAGTGATATTCTTGAATACTGATTGAAAAGGAGCATGGTAATGTGCAAACTTGTCTTACGGTACAAAGTTGTATTGCCTACTCTGAGAGGAGGCCAGGAGAATCCCTGTACCTCTAGAAATATGGAAGTGTATGGAGATCTCCATGCAAAAAAAAAAAAAAAAAAAAAAAGGCAGAGGCGAGAAAGTTAAGGAAAATATTAAAAAGANACCACATTGGCTTCAAACAAGCTTTGTGTGGGTACTGGCCTCTTTGCGTGGAGCCCCTGAAAGGGTCAGGGCTACAGTAGTAAAAAAAAAAAAAAAAAAAAAAAGGGGCAGAGGCTAGAAAGTTAAGGATAAGCTTCAAAAGCAAAATCCTACTGGGAGAGGACAAGCTTCAAATAAAGCTGAGAGGGAAGTTTATGCATTTTTGGAGGGATGAATAAAGGTGGATTCAGGGAAGACGTGCATCTTACACACATACACACACACAGAATTCAAAGGTTCAATGTTTGAAATTCACATGGCATGAAATACAGCAAACTCCCAGTGCTAACTGAGGCACAGTATGGTAGATGCAAAATCTTTAAATCAGTGCATTCCCTTGTGGACAAAAACCACTGACTCTGGGCAATCTCTTTAAAAGTCCTGGTTCTCTGCTGGGTGAAGCACTGGAATCTGTGCTGCTGCTCTCAGGGTGCCACCCTGCTGCGTTTATGGTGATGAAGAATAAATATGCATGAAGTTGACAGTTAGTTTGGCTTCCACCAGAGCTTAATTTAGCTCACTTCTCAGTGCTGAGTAAGAGAAATTAAAAACAATAATTAATAGATCTTTTAACACAGTGAGTAAAGAGCAGCATGTGATAAAAATGCTAAATCTGGAGAAACTTCAGAGCTAGAAGATAAAGACTGTGCAATGCATTCCACATTGCCGAGGAGGTACAGCATACTTTGCAGGGCACCGATGGACTAAACAAAAGAAAATGTCTGGTCGGAGGAAACAAAGGAATGCACTGCAGCATCCAGGAAGGATGTAGCACACACCAGCTGGAATGCCTCTCCTGAGGAGTCTGAAATTCCTTCCATATCCTCCCCCCTCTTGTTTTTGGGTTTCAACCTCCTCTGCCAAGAAAAGGACAAAAGCTTTATTATGTCTGAAGTCTGGCCACAAACAAAATTACCTAAAAGGTGCTTCAGTGCATTTAGTACATGAGCATGTGCTATTTCTGCAGGGACATAGCAAGCTTTCCCAGTGACTTTTGCCATCATCCACAAATTACATATTCCTCTGTGTTACTTCACAAAGGTCCCTCCTTTTTTTCTTTGCTTGCACCACTGCACTCATTTCCTTTGAAGTCAGAAGCTGCAGATCTGACATGGTACAAGGCACTTCAAATAAATTCTGACAGCCATTTTGGGGAGGAAATACTGGGTGTTCATTACTGATTTTGTTACTTTATTGTGACTGTTTCTGTGTATAGTTTTAAATGTTTGGGGGTTTTTTGTGGGTGTGCTGCGCAACCTGTCTGAGGAAGGCAGCATACTTAAGACTTTTAGAATGTTTTTAAAAGTACAGCAAGTACTTTTAGAGAAGGCAGAAAAGTACATTCCTTTTTTATAATATGTATACATGTATATATTACACATATATTGCATACACTTACGGCCTGCCTATCCAACACTCATTGCTCCCAGAGAGGGTGGGCAGAGTAGTAAAGTAAAGTGTGGTGACCAATGGATGCGGCAGCCTGTGGGCTGAGTCACAGTCTGTAAGGCCAGAAAGCAAAAGCTACCACCTCCTCCATAAATGCAGCAGCCTGGAGACCCTGTCCACTTAGGGTGAGCAGATAGGCTCCTCCCAAGGCCCTTTGTTCTCTTGTCATTATGTAGTCTCCTTTCGTTGCTGCTATTGGTTTTGTATTCCTCCTCCCCTTTTCTTCCCTATATGTCTCCCCTTCCAGATTGTTCTCCCTTCCCCACTCTCCCATTGGCCCCCATTCCTGGCCACTGCTTCAGGCTTTCCCCATTGGCTCCTACACCTGTACTGCGCCCAGGTACCACCCTGCGCCCTGACACCATTGGCCCTCATGCCCTCTCTGCCCTCCTCGTCCCCATACAAAACCCCACAACCGTGGTGTGTCATGGTCTTCGCCCCGGGGAACCTTCACACCATGTAAAGTTCTTCTGTGGAACCCCATGCGCAGACCCCCCTTGCCTCCTTTACCACCGCTGCGTTGCAGGGCCGACAGCTAACCGGGACGTGTCTGCGCCGTGCGCATTCGATGCTCCCTGGGAAGGATGTGGCCTGCCACACCACCGCGAAACACGCACCGCAACAGTAAAGTAGTAAAGAATCTTCAAACTTCATTCGAGAGGGGTGATCTATGAATGATGAAGACATAGAGGTGGTTGGGGAAAAATGGGCAAGCTGAGGCTGGCCTCAATGGCATGGAAAACGAAAGAGAAGCCACATGAAAAGAGACATGAAGATAACTAGTAAGGGAAAGGACCATGTCATTCTCAAAGATGTGGACAAATTCTTTAACTCAGTTCAGTGGGAAAAGGAAAGGCTATTGGAGAAATTCAAAGCAGCATGGCATTGGTATGACAGATGGCAAAGCCGGGAACCTTCCATAAATACGGAGAAAAGCTGTGATCTGCGCATGAAATCGCTGTATTTGTAATGTTATCTATGTATCTAACTCATAGAATTGTCATTGAGATTGTATGATATTTGCAGCTGAAAGATAATGTTTTTATACCAAATATTCTTATTTTGTTTGATTTCTTTGAAAGACTGTACTCTCTCACACTGGTTTTTCTGTTCAACCTCAGCCAAGTCTACGCTTGAGGTTCCAGTCTCTTACCTCACCTGCATTTCAGATTCTTCAGCAATTAAAACCCCTGCTTCACATCTACAGTACTGTAGATGTGTACTGTAGATGTGTACTGTCACAAGAAGCAGCCAAGGTCCTGTGTCCAGGAGCAGCCAGCTTCTTACAGATGACAACTGCCTTTAACTACTTTCCTGGTTGAAAGGGGAGAGCCTAGCAATCCACGGGTGGTGAAACCATTTGGATGTAAATTATATAGGCTGTCCGTCAAACTGCACAAGCCAATAGCTGGTTCACAGTTGAATGAACCCGGTGTCTGAGAGATTTAAATTCAGAACATGTGGCAAAAAAACCTCAGATCTCCATGCAAAATTCATTGAAGGCCGAAAGTGGCATCATTCCTGGCCCGACAATCCTGCGTATTGGAAAACCAGAAGGAGGGAAAATTGGTGCCATGTTAATACTGCCCAAATATACACAATGAAGTCAGACTGAAAGCAGTGAAATTGCAGATGCTCCTCATGAGCTAAGAGGACCATTTTCCTTAACCAGTGACCTTCAATTACAGAGTAGCAAGCAAATTAGTAGAGACAAAAAAGAAAAACCTGTTAGCCAGAAAATCTTACTGGCTAAAGCTTGTCTTGTTTCTGTTCCAGTTTCCATAGCTTTCGGTAAAATATGTGCTGTCTCTTTCTCTTTTGGAGTACTGGTGTCAACTGGAAATGTTGATTCTGGGAACAACAAATTCCTTCTTATCAAATGGAGTTTACGACTGAGTTTTTCAGAGAACTTCAAAGGTTTCTGAGTACTTGAAGGATCTGAATCATTGCCCCAAGCCTCCTGATGTCACAGAGATCAAGTTAGGAAGAAATTCAAGGCCAAAAATGGCAAGGGCAGGAATGGCTAAATAAAACTGTCATTTCTCAGTTCGCAGCTCTTCAGCATTCCTTATGCTCATGGTGGTTTGCTTGTAGGTTGGAGTGACTGTGAAGCAGGCTGGGATGTAAATTTACAGTGCAGCAGTTCGGTGGCTGCTATACAAAGAGGGGGGCTTACTCTGAACTACAGTCATCTGAGAGGTAGGAATCTGATCTTACCCAGTTCAAATTGTTTATACAACCTGAAGCATTCACAAATCCGGGTGAATTACATGGTGTCAATCCACTTTGAAAGGGAACTAGAGAAGACAACCCTATCTGCCAGCAAAGGGTTATCTGCCAGCAAAGGGTGTCCACACAGGGAACCAGCATGCTTCAGATTCACAAGCTGACTTAATTCCCTAGGTAGACAAGCCCAAACAGCAAAGAATATATGTCATTTTTCACTTTGAAGTTGGAGAAGATGTGGGGGTTTTTTTGGGGTTTTTTTGGTTTTTTTTTTATGGCTGATAATGGTATATGCCTTTTGTGACTTAATTTTCCAGTTTCTCCATTGCAACCTTCAAATCCTATAATCCAAATCAAGTTCTGTTTTGATAGGACAAGCTCCATATTTCCTTCTCTGGACACGGTTTGACAAGTGGGATTTTCCTTTTTGTATATTAGCCCCATGTATCTGCCTCAGATTTACAAAACAAGCCAAAGTCTCAATTAAAAAATGAGGGAGATGCACTTACAAGATAAAACAAGCCACACAGTTAAAAAAAGACAATCACATAGGTATAAGCTTTCTTTTGACAACATTATTAGCTAAATACCTTTTCTCTTCCTTCAGTATATATATCAGCATGAAATCTTTTCCCCAAAGTTTCTGAGTCATATGAGAGAAAAAGGATGGGGAAATAGCTGCAGAAGGTTTTCTCCTACTTTTGCCAAATACGAGACACACTTTCCTGCTACTTGCACCACCACACTGCCTGCAGATTAACAGTTTCCTTTAAGCCTCCATTTTCAAAGTATTCTCAGGATAGTTCAGATCATCAGCTCTTGTAATTTAAAGAGAGAGATTCATTTCTAAGGGACAGCTGTAATAGCATGGTAGAATGCCAGATTGTTTCCTTCTTGCAGCTACTAATATGTTTGCTTTCTGAGCCAATCGGTCTTTTTGAGATTCCCTTTTTCTCTTCCCCTTAGTTTGACAGAAGTCTCTTAATGACGAGTCTCTGAGTGTTTTCTAAATGCAACATGTGGTGAACTCTACGTCCCAAGCCTGAAGCCACAGTCTCCCACTGTTTGTTGCTTGGGCTCAATAAACATCACACTGATATATTGAGATGACTCAGCGAGGCAGTGTTCACCTGCCAGCACCAACTCACTGGTCGGGACTTGTGAATTTTTCCAGATATCAGACAGGCTGGAAGAGCAAAGCCATTTATAGACCTGGTGATTATAATGATGCATGGGAACAAAAGTAGATTTACAACAATAATAACATCCAGGACAGCAATACAAATAGTGAGGATAAATACCAGGGAAAGATAAATACCTGTCTGGGAATATGACTACTAGTGAATCAATAAGTTGACGTCCTACCAAAAGCACGTCACTGCAGATTGAAAGCAATGCAGTGCTGGTAACCTTCAGTCTGCCCAATGCAAGTTGTGCTTTTTCTCCAGTCTTATGTACTGTTGCAAGTTGCAGTGAACCATTTCTGTTAACTAGAGGGCTGTTTCTGCATCACTTTTAACTAACGACAATTAAAATAAGTTAGTTGCATTCGTGTAACATGGAGTGGAACGGAGTACTTAATGCCTGTAACACTCAACACTTCAGGTTTGTTAGTTAAAGAAAAAAAACCTGATTTTTTAGTTTCTTGTCCTATGACATTTTGTAAACTATGCTATGAATAATGAATACTTTAAGGCACTTAACTTTTAAAAAATATTTTCAGGCTGTGTCCCTTCTCTGTTATGGCATGTAGTCACAAATGGAGTTCTTTCAAACACTGCTGAGGACAACTTGGTTGTAGCATGGACAAGTGTTTATTACAGGGTTTACTGCCTTGTCCTATGATTCTATGCAAAAGCACATCTTAACTAATTCCCAAAGGCAAAGTGGCAACATTGTAAACACTTGTGAAAACATTCAAACTGAAGTTTAAACCTTGTTAAAGCGCAATTCTTCTTTGGAAAGTGACACCGAAAATGGCAGTGTGGGATCCTGTATTTATTGTGTATGTGATTTCAGGATCAAACATGCTAAGTACAAGCATACAGTTCTCTCCTGACATCCACAGCCAGTTCTACAGACTCCAATGAAGTTAGATAGTTGAAACTTTCATGTTCATGTACGGTTAAGATGCTGGTCTCCCTAGCAGCTGTCCAAGCCCGCAATCGTCATTGAAAGAGATACACCTTGCCCCCTTTCCATTTTGCTGAATGAGCTTGAGGAGGATCTGTTTTCTTCTCATTAACCTCTGTCAGTTTTTTTACTGCTCAGGGATGAAAGACGTCTTTTCAGAGAAGTCAGTATATCTAACTCTGGACAAAAATATACACAAAATATTTGTGTTGAAGAAGATGCCACTTCTTAACAATAGCGCCATTTTCGGCTGAAGAATTTTAATGGCTTTTTAATTTGTTTTCTGGTCTGGTTAACTGCATAAAATACTTCCATCTCTAGAAAATTCTGATATGAACACTATTTTCCATACACATTAACCTGTTTAAATAGGCTTATGTGCTATAGTTTTATTTCTCTACGGAGCCAGCTGTTGGGCATTTATGGCTATTATCAGCAATGAGAAGACATAGCTCCATCCAAAGCCCATTGAAATTCAGTTAACAGTGGTAATTAACCACGGGGAGCTTGCTATGGGTTTGATGCTTTTCTTTCTGCCGTATCTGAGATGGAAGAAATCAGCCTCACCTGCCTCCCCAGAACCCCTGACTTGACCCTGGAGTCACTTCCAATCAGAAGAGACACATTGCCCTGTCCAGCTCCTGGCCTTTGAGAGGATAAAAGAAGTTTAGCTTAAACTTCTGCTTAAAAACTTAATAACTTCTGCCGATGGAATTGCTGTAGCATTATGGTTGACACTGGAAGTTGGTCCCTGTATGGAGAATACCATACTCACACATAGCTACTCTGACATGCTCAAAGATGTCCATGTCAGGAACAGTCCTTCCCTCTGCCCCACAATGAAAATGCAGGAACATACAGGTAGAATTTGTTTATTGGCACTACTGTACTTTTATCCGGCAGTATGTTCATAAATATATTTAGGAATAAATGGTAAAGCACTTAAGTTCTGAAAAGATTACAGGAACAGTTCCATCATCCATTCTGGGTACAATACCAATCAAGGGGTGACTACTTCCCAACAGATGTCAGCGATACTCCCTCGGGTGGCAGGGTTTCTGTGCCAGTTTGCACATCACTTCTTAAGGAGAACTTACTACTAATTCAAGTGTCTTGAATTTTTATCATCCTTACAAGCGTAACCAGCATCTGTTTCAATCTTAGGTTATGCTTGCTGCATGTTCAAATGGTTACGGATTTGTAAGGAGGCATGCGTGAGGCTGTCCTTGAAGATGATGGTTTCCAGACAGTGTAGCTGAATTTTTATGAAATAATAAGCAGGCTTTTTCCACCTCACTCTTTTGCCAATCCTGCTCAGCCTTGTGACTCAAAGGGGCAAAACTGCACAACCCAGTGCCAACAGGGGCCCCAGTTTCAAATGCTCAAGTGCTGTTATATCCAGAGCTGAGGTTTTGGTCTGGCCTGTGAAAAGGGAGAGAAAACCATCTGTGAAATCTGGAGGCACATCTAGGTTTGGCTTCTACCCCAGGATCCCACAGGCTCCCGTAATCCTTTATGGCTATCTGCAGGTTGGGAGAAGAAGTCCTTTCTCTGCACCTTTCCTCTACTCCACACCTGGCACGCACATGTCCCCCGGGGCTTCCATGGAGCCCTCGGAGCGATCCCGGGAGGCACGAACAGCAGGGTTTCATCCTTATGGCTTTCGGAAAATGCCCTTTTCTAACTTAAACTGGGGGGAAGGAAGAACAGCCCCCTGAGTGGGGCTTCTCCTGCCGGCAGGAGCATGCTGGAGACACGGCTGTTGCTGGAAAATCACAGCAAAAGGCCCGTGTCGCCGCTCCCCCGCGCCTCTCCTCCGGGCCGGTGCAGGCCGGCGGCGCTCGGGAGCCTCGGCGAGGGGCGGGCGCCGTCCCTCGCATTCCTGCCTCAGCAGGGAACGGGAGCGAGCGGGGACCCTCCTTCTCCTCAGCTTGCCCGCCCCGGCCTTTGCTTCCAACCAGCCCCGCTGCTGGGAGCCCCCGGGGAGCCGAGCCAAGGGACCGGAGTCTCCCCTCCGGCCCCGCTGCTGAGGGGAGCGCAGGGCGGCACAGCCAGCCAGCCAGAGAGCAATTAAACCCTCCCCTGGCCAGCCCCTGACACTCCCTTCTGCATTTTCCAGTCTGTGGTTACGGCGCTCAAAGGGTTCCATTAAGTCACCAAGTTTTACAGGTTCCTTAAAAAAAAAAGGGG
>VZRR01010567.1:96533-153723 GCA_013398015.1 Oreocharis arfaki | reverse complement strand
AGGTGAGGGGGAGTGCGCGAGAGAAAAGTTTGGTCATGGCAGGGAATGTGTGATCAAAGCAGAGCCCAAGCTTCCTGTTACACCGGGACTATATATATATCGTGTCTTTAATGTTGGGAATGTAAGCAGCTGCTGGAGCCTGGCGCTGACTCTCTGCCTCATTCCCAGCGCCCTGAGGTTTCTTCCACCGACCACAATGAACAAGTTCCTGTGCTGCACGCTTGTGGTGAGTCCCTTCGGAGAGGTAGATAGGCTCTAGGATGCATTGCAGCTTCAGACATCAGCCCGGAGAGATACACGGCTTTTCTTCTGGGGTTTTTGTTTTGGGTTTGAGATTTTTGGGGGAGTTGTTTGCTGGTTTGTTTGTGGGTTGCTTTGCCTTCTCTCCGTTTTCGTGGTAAAACCTTTTTATTTCATCTCTCCAAACTTTCCTTGTGAGTTTGGAATGTGATGGACATGTCCAGCTCCAGAGAGACAGCAGGGATTTTCATCCCATTTTCAAGGTAGTGGCATGATTTTCTTTTCTTTTGCTTTTATTCTGTTTTACTCTCTCCTTTTGTAAGGCCTCATCATATCGGTCTGAAGCAAAACCTCGTATCAAGTAATGAATTTAGAAACTGTAGGCTGAAATGTTTATTTCTGATTTACAAAATCTACATCCCTGCCTGCCTCTGATCTCTACTGCAGTGGCACTCTTGGTATCTCAGATACTGGGATAGCTTTCTTACCCAGGAAAACCACTGTGAACTCCACAGAAAAACCCCACAAGTGTGTGGTTCTTGTCTTGGCTTAGAAAATTCAGCCTCATTTGCAAGAAAGTGATGAATTAGTAGCTGTGTCAGTAGCTATTACAGAAAAACTTGTGTTATTAAATCTGGTATAAGCCCCTGCTTTAATAAGTTTTTGTTTACTTTATAATTTAGTAAGATGCTTCCAGATGCAAATTTAGAGATATTAGCGGTGCAGTAAATCTTTCAAAATGTTATTTAATCCATTTAGTCCTATGGAATTGTATATGAGTTCAGTTTAATTAAAACCTGCTTACAGACAGATCGTGTGTACCATCTATTTGGAGGCTATTCATCTTTTGCATAAGGAAACTTTCAAAGAAAAACATTTAAAAATAATATCCAGAGCAGGTTCTTGCTCATGCCAGCACAGTAACTTGCTTCTGTGTTGTTTTGGTGAGTACAACGGCATTAATGTTGTGGCAGAGCATTAGAACTGAGATCTATTTATTCTGAAAGCTTTTTATAAATGCAGCGAGATTTCCAGGATCTGATGAGTAATGCGTGTTTATTACTCTCTGTACAACTTTCTGAAAGAGCTTTTTGAGAAACAAACCCAAAGTAATTAATGGTGCAAGGGAAGAAAAATTTGTTAGGCTTGTGGTCGGCAGATTGAAATGCAGGACAACTTTTTCATCTCATGTCTCATGTTGTGCCTGCTTTTTCAATATGAAATCACAGGAAGTTAATCTGGGAATTTCAGCAATATGTGGTTATCAACTTGGCTTCTTATCTGTGGCTGTCATAAAATAATCACATCAGGATTCTGATTTTGATTAAATGCAATGTGCCTGTTCATGTTCTTCCACAAAGTAATAGCATTTGGTGAAGTTCAGCTTAATCCTCTGGCAGATGAGTCTTGGAGCTGAAATACATCAGTGGCAGTAGATAACAAAGAGCTTCATCATTCAACTGCAGTGTTATTATTATTATTATTATTATCATTATTATCATTATTATTATTATTATTAAATTTATTTTAAATTACTGTGAAATTTAAGTAAAATTAGTGATGTTTAAGTACTGTCAGATGTGCTAGAGCTCAGAAGAGTAGCTTTAGTACCTGCTTTATAAGAACCCTTTTAGGAAGCACAACTACTGTTCAAAGTTGTGTATGTTTGGCTGACATATCTCCAAACCTAGTTTGGAGACATTGTATCTAAAAGGACTTTTGGAGCATGGTGTACTTTCAGCCTTGGCCTCTTTGCTAAGGTTTCAGAAGGGTTACGTGGTGTGATGGTGCACTCATGTTTATGTTGTTTGCTTGGAACACTAAAGCTGCTGACAAACATTATGAAATTGGACTGAATGGAAAGAAGCTCCTCAGAGCTGAATCTCATCACTTGTCACGTAACTATCTTGACCCTTATACTTGACCTTTCTCTATTTTGGATCTCCGGGCACATGTGACACTCTTTTTCTGGCCTGCCTGTTGGGTTTGCTGTGTGTAGGCAGCAGTGGCTTTGCAGCCCGCGAGGGTAGGAGTTATCTTTCTGTCTGACTTTCTTTCTGTCTGTCTGCATGTTTCTTGGTTAAAAATAAAACAGTAAGGTTACCAGAAGAATTTTTAAAAGATATTGTCCCAATTGAAGCAACACCCACTGTTCAATCTCATGGAAAACCTAATTTTGTTCCTTCTGTAAAAACACCTGTTTGCACGTGGTACTGGACATACATTCTGTAGCTAGCAGTCAGCTGTTAGTAATTCTGTCAGTGCAAAGGCAGACTGTAGTCACAGTGGGAACTTCACAGGTTTGGGTTAGCTCTGAATCTTGCTGTCACTCTGGTGAATAATGTTCCAAAATGTAAGACACATATTTTGGAGAGTATCTGGTTAGTTTTTCCTGCTTTCTGCCTCTACAAGCTTCAAGGCAAATGTAACTCATATAAATGAAGACTTTCAATTTAGCACTTCTTTGATAAGATGTAAAACTGCTTTTCAGCTGAATTTCATTTTCCTACCACTAAAAATGAAACAGTAGTTTTGACCCCTAAATTGCTTTGTGAATGACAACTAATGGTGCCTCAAAAAGTCTCTACAAGCCTTCACTTTTTCACATATTGCTTTACTGGCAGAGAAATGAAGACAGTGTTTCATAGCCTCAGTTTTCAATATGGGTCACTCAGGAGAGTCACCAGTTGAATTCCTTACGTAAAAGAGCAGCTTCCGCTTTATAAAGTGTCTTCCAAGCAAAAGTATGTCCTGTTATGCCCAAGGTGAGTGGATTACAATGAAGCAGAATGGTGGAAGAGCTTTATAAGCTGAACTCAAACTAGTGAAAATGACTCCATGTTTGCTTTCATTGTGTACCTGGCACTTGGCTGTGGTCTGCAGAAAGGTCCTTTGCCTGGGCAGTGCTCTCGTGAGCCTGCAGCTCCCCACAGGTCAGCAGCGCTGCAGAGCTGCTGGCCCAAAGAGGTTAGATCTGGTGACTGCACGGGCCTCTAGAGCAGCAACATGAGAAGGATGAGAGCTGGATGGGAGTAATTTCTCCCAGGATGACAAGTATTTTACAATGGTTATTTTCAATAGGTGGATGTGGACCTGATCCAGCACAGCATTGTCACATACTGGATCTGAGATACAAGCTATTGATGAGGAGGACTTTGATAATATCATCCAGTTATATTTTGCCAGTGGGATTTCTCTGGACCTGTGCATGACTTCAGTGAGGAATTCTGCCTAAGGGCTGAGGATATGTGAAGGCCTCCTGCCTTAGCTTTGTCCAAATACTTTGTGTAGAAGGCAAAGTAGGAGAGTTACGAGGTTTTACTTTGAACCCAATGCAAACACTGGGAGCAATCTGACAGATGTCATAAACAATTATTTATCACACAAGAAAATATGCTTTGGAATACTTGTGGAATGCAAAACAGAAACAGATTTATCTTTCTCAGCAAATTAAACATTCTCCTTTGGTCTACAACCCAAAACCACAAAGCCAAGCTATATAATAATATTTTCATATGCTGAAAAACCACTTTCTTTTCTGCCACAAAGCAGTGATTTAAAGGGATGATGCTTGAAGGATTTTTACTTCACATGCTTTGTCTTCTAGTTCATTTTAATTCAACAAGAGAAATCAAGCAGCTCTTTGCCTTACATTTAAAGATGAAAGAAAAGGGCGTGTATTTTTTTATGTCCAAGATCTGAAATGAAGTTTTACAATCACATTATTTCTCTTTCGAAAGCATCTTCTAAGGACTCAAATAAATGGACTGCACAGGCCTTTTATGTTAGCATTGTGTATGCTGACATAAGGATGGTATGGAGAAATATAGCTTCAGGCCTAATGTGCTGAGTGACATAATGAAAGAACTGCTATCTAACCTTGGGTAATTCATCTTGAATAAGTTCTCAGTGTTTACTTGCATCACACTGACTTATATTTCAATATTTGCAGTTAGTCCCAATTCCTCACACTGAGACAGCCATCCTGAGAAGTGCCCAGGATTTTCCCCAGGGAGATGGATGAAGATTGAGCTCTTCAGTCCTTTCAGAACTGAGCCCATGACACTAGAACTCAATTTCACTCAATAGGTTGTTAGATGTAGTTAGTGATATTAGGTTTTGTTCTGGTTTTCTTTTGCTGTAACTATTTTGTTACTTGATAGCATTTTATATTCATAGAACAAAAAACCCCTGATATTTGAGAATTCTTTTCTTAATTGAGCCTTGCATTTCACTACCCCTAGAAAAACTGCTTACAAACATATCAAACTAATAATTATTTGTTGAGATGAAAAAGATACTGATCATTATTGGCTTCCCTCAGTGTTGGGATATAAAGGATTGGCTAAAGGTTTAAAACTGAAAGAAGCTTCCTGGATCTTTTTAGTCCATTCGCCATCTCTTCCAGGAAACCAAATGTTGTATTCACTTTCAGAAAGGCATTGAGAGCTATATTTAAGATACATGGGTTTCTTACACCTGCTTCTCAGTGAAAGGCTGTTCCCAATCTTCCTCTGATGCAAGAATCCTCTTTCTATTTGCCAGCATTATGCTTTAAAGGAGAAAGTTCTTCTCTAAGGTCACTGTCTATCTGTACTGAATCCATAGCTTCTCTTTTGACTTGCCAAGCTATTGAACAAGTCCAGATCCTCTCCAAGAAGAAGCTCTCAATTTCCTTTTAAACTTTCTCTGTACTGCTTCTCGGTGAATTAACCTTTCCTAAACAAGGATGAGCAGAACTTCACACAATCTTCTGAATGACAAATCCATTAATTTGGCCAAGTGCAGCACTGGTGGATGCCAGCTTTGGTTTCTTAAGGGTTATAGGATGAACATATTCAACGTCCCTACTTCTGATTCCAGTAGACTGAAGCCAAACTTGTAGTTTCTTCCTTCTTCCAAACTAGCATATGACACCTTTTCCAGCAAGAGCAAAACAGGCCAGTGCCAGCATGATTATGGAAGGAATCTTGCTCTCTATGGAGCCTTTGGGGAGACTACTGTTCAGAACTATTCTAAGTTCTGATTATGGCATTTTTCTATGCTCAAATAGTGCTGTTTCTTACAGAAGAGACTCAGGTGCTTAGTATGTGGGCCACCTTTAAATATGGGCATTCAGATCAATTAGAGGTTTTGGGTAGTTAAGAATCTGCTGTCAAGTTGGTCATAGCATAGTTTAGGAGAGGAAATGTCAGGAATGACATAAAATTCATTTAAATACCATTTTAATTTGCCTTAGGAACATGCTTTTGAAGGGCCTCTCCTGATCATCCTTATTTACCGTATTTAAGTTTCCACATCAGAGCAGCCCTGGAGTGCACAAAGTGGATTTAGCAAAGTAAACTGGACTGATGAAAGTAAATCCAGAGATGGACCCCAGAGACACACCAGATGCACTGTAACCACTAATGCATGCTTGTCCATGAGAGCAGATTGAAATTAGTCCAAAATATCTCCTTAGAATAGTACATAATGTGGATGTCAGGTGCTCGGCACCATCTGTTTTGCTTTGCAAATCTGCTGTAATAGGTGATGCAAATTCCTAATGTAAGCACAAACCCAGTGTGGGTTAGGCCAGGAGAAAGGACAATCTAGTGATGTTCCCCTCCAGCTTTTTTTGTGAACTGGAGGACAAAAAGAGTCTTTTTATTCTGTTTGTGCCAAGTTGCTGCAGTAAAACTGTGAAAATTATATTTCATTATCTTCCACCATTACTATTGAGTTTTTGCATAACGTCTGAAAAATAGATTGCCTTTACTTTGGCACTTGATGTAGGTTTAAAGCTAACTTCTGATTTGCAGGTTGCATATCAATATTCAGGATACTCTGGTGTGCTACGTGTTTTCAGACTGCATAGAATACAATTTTGCAAGTTTTTCTTTAAGTATTATCAAGTAACCTCCAGTAGTCTTATGAAGTGTGGTACTGGGGATTGAGGTCTAGAAATGTATTTAGCAACACTAATGGCTGTATTTGGTCTAAAATAAAATCAAGGAAAAAAAGCCCTAAAAAGACCCATATGCTGTCTGTGGCGGTGGTTGATACGTGATGCATAGAAGAGATGGAAGAAAAAGACTGAAAAATATCACTATTTTTCCAAAACAGTCCTCAGACTCAAGCAATTTTTAGTTTGGGATTTCTTGATTAAAAGGTGATGTTTGTGTTTAATAGTCCTTTATTATTTTCACCTATTACAATGTCAGGTAACATCTTGAACTCAACGGTTTACAATGTCCTGTGGCAGTGAGTTGCACAGCTCACTGTGCTAATAGGCTCATAGTAGTCCAACAGCAGCAGAAATGGTGATCTAGCTCTATCATGAAAATTATGTATAAAATGCTCCGGTAAAATCCTGAGATATTGATTGCATTTAACCTTTAGTTTGACTTTAGAATCTTTTTGTTGTAATTTTTTACTAAATAAAGTAGTTGGATCCTGCACACTTGTGGCTCAGCCACTGATGAACAGATTACTGCAGCTACATAATGTGCGTTCCTGGGAAAAAAAAGGAAACCAAATGCGATGTGCTTTTCTTCTAAAAGCACAAAGGAAAAAATCAAATGGGAAGATTGTTCTTTTAGTGATGCTGATTTATTAATTCTATTATTATGGGGTTTGGTTCTGCTCATTTAGATTAATAATATTCTGGTTGTCATTATCTGTTCATAGTTATTGGTTCTTCCAAAGACAAAACTCTGCATGTCTCACACACATATTGTTCAAGTATTGTTTTGCTCAATTTTTTAAATCAATTCCTCTCAAATTATGTTGAAATGTTTTCAATTTGTATTGGCTTGTTTCCACAGCTGTAGGTTCTTTAGGAAGCAAGTGACTCCATTTTCCCCTATAAACCCCTATGCTTTCATACCCTGATTGTTGAATTCTAATTACTGAATCATCTCCTGCAGCAAAACTCTTTACTTGCCTCATACATGGTTTCCAATGTAAATAGTTGAGTAAGGAAAATAGATAAAATCTTGTTGTTCTTGCTCCTACATGCTGCAGAGTAGAGTTAACAGTCATGAAATGATTCACCTACCTGTTCGTAATGTGAAAATGTGTCACCAAGGGCAGAGGCACAACCCAGAGGAGCAGATTCTACTGCAGTGGCAGCTTTGGGTTTGTTAGGAGCTGTGCACTGCAGAGCAGGAATACTGGTGTTTCTGGATGAGGACATGCTGCCCATATGACTGGTTGCTGTCCCTAATAATTTTCGCAGTGTCAGACTTTTACCTCTGTTGGGAATTGTCTCGGGTTTCCACAGACACCTGCATGAAATGTGTGGGTTGATGCTTGTCCTCGTAGCGCCTGTGCCACATGTAGTCAGATATGTTCTGTGAGGGAATGCATGTGTCCATGCAAGTCTTGGACTCTGGGATGCTAGTAATTGTATTATCTATTACTGTATTAAAACCATAGAAGAAAACTTTACTGTTCACATCAACAATTAATGAGATTACCAGGACTTCCTTATTACTAGAGTCAGAGCTGTAGATTTACCAAGGGTGGGGGCGTTTTTCCTCAATGTAAAGCCACTCACTATTGAAAAATGTGCTGCGCCCTCTTTGTTAAACAGATCACATGAACCAGATCCATTCATTTAAGGAAAATGGAGTTGTTCATCAAACTTCAAAGACTAATAAGGAATTTCTCACAATGAAAGGTATTGTGCATTGAGACCACAAGAAAAGTGAGATCTCCACCTATAGAAATCACAGATGGGTAAGTTAACAGACTTAGTCAAGGGTAGCTACAAGAGGCTGTAGGGAATATCCATACTATCTGCCTTTCATTCCTCAGCCTAAGTATAGCTGTATGAAAAATAGATTCATAGACAGGCAAAAGGAGAATGCATTTAAGAGTATTTGCTTAAGCAATAAGAGTTCCTAAGTTAAGCACCTAGTAACACTTGTTGTTTTCTGTGACTTGTATTAATGCAGATGAAATTTTAAAGAGTCCTTTCCAAACTTAATAATATTGACTATGGCTTTAGAAGTGTCATGATGTGGCAGAAGTGAGGGCCTTAAATGAACCATCTCAAGGAAATACAGAGTTTAAAAAAAAAAAAGTTAATTCCACTTATACTTCAGGGACATTTGGAAAAGAGGAAATACGTTTTTGAAATTGAATTGGCAACTCTTTATTAGCTGACGGGGATTAAAATAGCAACAAAGACAAGTCAGATCTATAATTTGATTGGATACACAGAAAAATATCTTAAGTCAGAGCCATCTGACTTTCATCTTTATAAAATGTACAAGTTTTGGAAGAGAAGTGGCACATGCAGCCGTGCCTGCAGTGCTGGGACAGAGCTGGGTTGTCAGTGGGGAGAGTGAGTTATTGGCAGACCCTGTGGGGACCAGGGCAGTTCCTGAGACTTATTTTTGTGGTAGACTGGTGGAATCACAGAACCAAATTTCCAATTATAAGACCAAAACGAAGTGACATGGAGGTTGTCTCTGCAGCAGGGCAGAATGTCTCAGATCCCTAGGTCCCAAATCACACCAGTAAAGCAGACTGGTGGAAGCAGGAGGACTGAGCTGTCATTACATGTGCCAGTACAGAACCAGCTTCTCAAGACAGCTGTGAGCCTGTGGTTTCAGTTAGGAAATGAAAGCATTGGCCTGGTCTCTTCCAGCTCATGCAATTAAGTACTTAATGTGCCCTTCATAACCTGTGTCATTCTTTACCTCTGTCCCAAGCTCTGTCTTTCCGTTTGATGTAGCTGCCACATTACATCCCAAGAGCTGCTGCATATCAGTGCAAAATTAAATGGAAAGCATTAAAAAGTAATGTTCTAGCCATTAATTCCTGGTAAAAAATACTGTAAGCAAAATAGTGTAAGGAATCACCTTTAAAGGTATCTGTGGTGGTGGTGCACTACATTGGTCAGATTTGTATGCTCAGGCACAATTTCTTATGCATCTGAAGTACTCAAAAACAGAGGGGTGCATAATCCCTATATTGGCTGTGCATTGCATAGATTCTCTGGTGCCAGGCAGTAAAAGGTCATTGCCCAGTGATATTAAAAGGGTGTAAATTGGAGAAGAATAGGATCTACATCTCTGGAAGAACAAGGAATCTCTTAGGTCAGGAAGATTTGCTAGATAAAATCCTAAAAGTTTCCCATTCTAAGATAGACATAGGATAGTCTGGAAGCTGGCCAATATCTTGGAAATTTCTAATGCAAATATTTGTTTGAGGGTAGTGACATGAGTAGAATCATAAACTCATTAAAGTGCAGGTTTCTTTGTGATCATGGTGCTCCCCAGAACTAAAAGGAAGTGATGTTTTATTTTCCTGTTGCTAGCTCTTGGGCATTGCTGTTAAGTGGACCATCCAGGATGACTCTCCCCCCAAGTATCTCCATTACGACCCAGGGACATCTCGCCAGCTGCTGTGTGACCAGTGTCCTCCTGGGAGCTACGTGAAGCAGCACTGCAGCGCCAGCAGCCCGACGCAGTGCGCCCCGTGCCCGGCTCAGTACTACGCCGACGAGTGGAACAGCAACGAGGAGTGCCAGTACTGCAGCACCGTGTGCAAGGAGCTGCAGTTCGTCAGGCAGGAGTGCTCCAGCACGCAGAACCGCGTCTGCGAGTGTGTCAGGGGCAGGTACCTGGAGCTCGAGTTCTGCTTGAGGCACACGGAGTGCCCGCCCGGGTTCGGTGTTGCACAGGCAGGTGGGTGCCTCTCCTCCATATGCACAGACTGAATTAGAGCCCTGCCGCACGTCCACGACTCGTGGCAGTTACAAGATTAGGAAAGAGGCTTGTCCAGATGAAATTGCAGGAAAGTAAATTGTAAAGCCAATTGAACCTGTTCTAGTCTGCATCATTCGGACTGTAGCCAAATGGAGGTTTCTCAGTGGAATACCCTACTCCTGCTGTAATATATAACCTAATGGCAGTAGCAAATGTAGCAAATTGCACTCTAATGAGAAACATGATGGATTGCATCTTTTAAAGGAACATTATCTGGAATGTAGTATTTGTGTGTGTGATAAATAATAATGTTTTTCATTTTGAAATCTGCTGTTTCAAGCAACTGTATATCTTGACAAACACCAGGAGCACTACATGTTTGACACCAAGTGTGTAATTATAACAACATTAATATAGCTCTAGCATCACTGCAATATGTGGTAATAATTAATTATCAGCATCCTAAGTGGAATTCTTACGGAAACTGTTACTATTATCAAGCAAACAACCATTTCTTTGTCAAGCAGGCTGGCACAGTGCTGAATGTCTGATGGGGATATAGAGGAAAGCAGCATTTTTCAGTGGAGTGTATTCTTCATTTTAGACAACATAAATTGTTAAACCAATGATATGTTCTTCCCTCAAAACAAAATACATCATTTATTGTTTGGCAAATGCCATGGCCCAGTTTTGCTCCAGTATTTAACACAGCCTGAAAGAATTGTAAACTGTCATTGTACCAGAGCTTGATCACTGCCTGGAGAAGATCACGAGGAAGGAAATGCAGAAAATCAAAGTGTCTCAGACACCCACAGGCAACCAGTGTCCAGCCTACAGAATGATTTCCCTAGGAATGATGTACCTGCAGTGAGAAACACTAGGGCTGGCCTGTAGAGCTGAGCTGAATGACAGGCAGGAAGTCCTCTTCTGGGTTATGAACCTCTCATTGGAGAGCAACTTTGACGTAAGGAGAAATGTCACTGCTGTAGCTGCTCACTAGCCCTTGAGTAATTCATTGATGAAGCATTACCCGGATGCCCTTCCACTGTTAAGCATTTTCACAGGCAGCTACCACATTTCCATATTGTAAACCTTCATTAACCTAAACTATTACATCCAGGGTCTTGGGTTAATGAGGTTCCACTGTATCTCAGCAGCAAGTCAAAAGGGGCCAGAAACAAAGTTCTCAGAAAGACTGTTTGGGAGGTGAACAAAGTATAAATTTTCTGAGCAACCAGGCTGCTGCATCCCTGCAAGCATGAGGAAACATGGCAGAGTAATTTCATTCCCTCCGTTCAGAATGAAGCAAACTTTTAAAGAAGATAAAATGTTGAATTTTGTAATATCTTGAAAAGTTCGTTTCCAAAAGACTGTCAGATTGAACCAGCTAAACCCAAGCAGACCTCAAACAAGGAATGAAAACGTTATAAAAATAATTGCATCCCCCTGTGTCAATAGTCAGTTTTTGAGGTGAGGAAACAATTAAGAATTTAATAAGCATGTACTGCACTGTGTTGCTGCTTTCTGCCATATGATAGCCTTGAACTTTGTAATGATCCAAATTCAGGTGAATAAAACCTAAGAGTAGAAAAATAGGATTCCACTCCCACACAGGGAGATGGTGTGGTCCAGTGCCTCATTTAAGGCTTAAAGCATTAGAAATCTGTTTCAGCTGTGCCAGTTGCCCACGATTACACTGGGATATCACCTTGCTTTTGTAATTCCCTTTTGTGAGTGCAGATTAAGGCTTTGTTCCTTTCTGCCACGGCCGGCCCTGTGCAAGGCAGGGTTTATTGCAGCGCGGCACCGGGGAAGCAGCACTGCTGCGAGGCAGCTCTGTCTCCCCGGTGGCGGCTGCCGTTTCCCTGGGAAGAATGGGGGATTCCAGGCGAGTTGGAGGGAGTGGCAGAGGGG
Organism: Oreocharis arfaki; assembly: GCA_013398015.1. Lineage (NCBI taxonomy): Eukaryota > Metazoa > Chordata > Aves > Passeriformes > Paramythiidae > Oreocharis > Oreocharis arfaki. The sequence goes on along the minus strand of VZRR01010567.1, from coordinate 141,868 downwards.
CAGACAGACAGCGGCAATTTGTGCCCTGAACAAGAGCGGCGAGGTTAACAGTGAAGAAGCTGGCAGAGCTGGAGGGTGACTTTATGCTCAGTGCTGAGAGCACTGATGGATTACCCGGTTTATTCTTCTCCTGTGCTGCAAAGATTAGGCAGGAAACTGTGAGCAGAACGATGCACCATTTGCAGGAACACTCCTTTCTTCCACTTCCTTGCTGCCAGAACACAACAGCAGTCTGTCTGTGGCAGGGACAGTTGCTAAAATCCAGCTGTCTCAGGACTGCTGATCGGTGCCCGCGTGGTGCAGGTGCTGGCTGGGCTTTGTCCAGCTCAGAGCTGCAGGGAGCGCACATTGGGCAAGGGCAACGCTGTGGCTGCAGAAGGCACAGGATTTGGGAGGGGGATGGCAACATACAGGGTCTCTGGCAACTATAAACTCCTTCGTTTTCACATGTTGTCTGATGAAGTGCTAGGTCAGGTTGTATGCAAGTACTACTCTTTATTTCACTGCTGATTGAAAACTTGAGATTCATACTCTTTTTCTCTAAGGATTTCCCAAAATAAATAAAAGAGTACTAAAAAGCTAACATTAAAATAAACATCCACATGGAAATATTTTAAAAATACACTAGATGGAGGTATTTTCTTATTCAAGTATAGTTTCCAATTATTTCAAATAAATTTTAATCATGTGCTTAAGTTCATGTTCAATAATGCACTATTAGATACCAGACTTCAGGCACTTGTTAAATGTTGGATGAATAAGGATGAATTAAGAGTGAATATACAGCAGTTATTGGTGCTGTTACTTTCCTGACACTGGTGGTTAGACTGCATAGTTTCAGATTTCATGGATTAGTTTTCTTCCTCTCTGTAAAAGTGCTAGAACCATATGTTGTCATTCTGTTGTTGTATCATGTATTTAGTTCTGAAGTAAAACTATGCCTTATAAATCACCAAGCAAAACATCCATGTCTATTAAATATTTTTGTTATATTTGACACTCTGCTTTCTTTGCTTTTAATAATACTTTATTCAAGCCTCAAAAAGAATTTCAGAATTGTTGTCTTAAGTTAATATTTAGTTGGGTTGTATTTTTAGCTAGAACTGAAGTAACCCATTCAAATAAGGTTCTGTGCAGTTATTTCAGAGTGAAATTCAGAACACATTTTTTGCCACTTAATTACTTTACAGAATGCTTGTACAGTTGAAGGATGAAGATCAGACATAATGTAATATCTGAATAGAATCAAGTAATTGAGCTTTTAAAGATATTGCTTTACTAAATTACTGATTTAATCAGTAATCACTGATTTTAAACTTGGTAACAAGCATATTTAAGAGTACTATTTATTGTATTACACCAGCAGGAACATCATTCTCTTTAGGCATCTTCTGTCTCTTTTCTTTTCTAAGTGATTCCTAATAGATCACAAACAGGAAAAGCAGAAGTATGACAGTTTAGAGAGAAATGTTTTCCTTGCTTTCTGTATTCTTTTTAAATTTTTTTTTCTACAGTTGAGGTTATACATAATTGGATGCATTGTTTTCCTGTTTCCACAGGTACCCCTGAGAGTGACACTGTGTGTGAGAGATGTCCAGAAGGATTTTTCTCAAATGAAACCTCATCCAAAGCAGCCTGTCTTAAGCACACAAACTGTAGTGCCCTGGGTTTCAAAATAGCTTTGAAAGGAAATGAGGTTCGTGACAACATCTGTCAGGAAAATACAGATATGACACCTCAGAAATGTGGAATAGGTGTGTATCACATTAAAGAAGAGTGCTCTGAAAATATCCCTTTAGTTATCACTGAAATTAATTTATTGAAATCCAGGATAAAAATCCCTAGCTTGTTAGCTCTTTGCCTGCTATGGTGATGGCCATAGTAGAATTTTAATTATTGTAACTCAGACTAAAAAGGACTCAAGCACAAAGAGAAACAGCACTATAAAGATAACTTCTTATTCTGTTTTTAAAACACATTTTCTTATCATCCTTGCTGCTTGGTTGTTTTTTTTTTCTGAGAGAGGCAAGGCAAGAGACCAGAACAACTGACATCTTCTCTTTGTCATTTCAGATGTAACCCTGTGTGAAGAGGCTATGTTCAGATTTGCTGTTCCTACTCATCTCACACCTAACTGGCTGAACATACTAGCAGACAGCTTGCCTGGGACAAAGGTTAGCACAGAAAATATCGAAAGGATTAAACAAAGGCACAGTCCTCAAGAGCAGACCTTCCAGCTTTTGAAACTATGGAAGCAGCAAAACAAAGAACAGGATATGGTCAAGAAGATTATCCAAGGTATCTTATTGTGATAGCATGTGCATTATAAACAGCCTTCTGAATGGCATTTTAAAAACTGTTTGGGATCAAATACCCCCTGGGGATGTGTTGAGCTTGGAGAACGGCCTGCAGGGCTTGTCTGAGATACATCGATGCAGTGAGCACAGAGAAGTTGAGGGGAAGCAGGAACAGAATTCCACTGCTCCAGATCAGTCAAGGACGGAATTCTTCCCAGACTTGTGGCCCGCTTTGGAGCGTGTGTTGTGCCATAACCGAGGTCCTCTCTTAAGACTGCACAACATACGAGTAATTTTGATAAGTGAGGAAATGGTTTCCTGCTGTAACATCTGAGCAGTTGTGGTTAGAGGGAGCTGGTTGCCTGCAGCTGAGAGTGCAATTTGTCTTCTGTAAAGTGGAGGTTGATATTTTGGACTGGGACATCTATCCACAGGGTGCGGGCACATGGGAGTGAGGAATACACAGACAGGCTTTCCCTTTTTTTTTCCCTTCTGGTACCTGTTTGTCATGCTGGATCACTGCTTTGTTTGTGCTGAATCTACCAAGACAGGTTTCAAAGATGAAATACTGCTGTAGTGCTACTATCAAGGTTTTTTACAACAGTCAGGCCAACTCTTTTCATGTAAGTCACCATCAACAGCCACCACGTTTGAATGGCATTTAGTCTACTCAGAACAGATTTGAAAAATGCTGCAGAAATTTTTCTTTACCCCTCTGCTATTTAGTATGTATGGTTATGTCAGACTGTGAAGTGTCTAGAGTACTTCAAAATTCAAAATTACTATTTTAACAAAGCTTGCCTAGGCATTTCTGAAGAGAACGAGCTAAATTTTCATTCACTGAAACCAAATACTAGGAGTCCTGTCACATGCACACAACATTTTACAGGATAGATAAGCCTAAAAAAGCAAAGATGAGAGAATTATTTGAAGCAAAGGTATTTGGAAAGCAAATTCACTGTGGAATTTTGGAAGCTTTTCTGCAGGCTACAGTAAGGTTGTAATGTGCTGTACTTACCTCTCTTCTCTTTTTGCTTTCTATAGATATCGATCTTTGCGAAAACAGTGTCTTCAAGCATGTTGGCCACCTGAACCTCACCTTTGAACATCTCAACACGCTGATGGCAAGCTTACCTGGCAAGAAGGTGGGAAAAGAAGATGTTGAGCGCACAATGAAACTATGTCAACCCGCAGAGCAAGTTCTGAAGCTTCTCAATCTGTGGAGAATAAAGAATGGTGACCAGGACACTATTAAAGGTTTAATGTATGGACTGAAGCACTTGAAAATGTACCATTTTCCAAAACGAACCATCCAAAGTCTGAAGAAGGTGATTAAGTTTCTTCACAGATTTACAATGTATAGGTTATACCAGAAACTCTTTTTAGAAATGGTAGGGAACCAACTTAAATCTGTGAAAGTAAGATGTGTCTAACTCAAGATATGTTTCTTTCTCCACTGACTATTTTTCTCTAATTACTGCCAGCAGTAATTAAACTGGAACATTATTTTGCCACATTTTGATTTACTATTTATAGAAATGCCTGACTGGAATAGTTCTAAGTCTCCTGCAGTGGTTTTGAAGTTTGTTTTTTTTTTCTTTAATAAAAATCACTTTTGTGAAAGCTATTAACCCAATGATAACACTAAGAGCCTGATTCTGCATTTTTGCACATTTAGAGTTGAAAAGTCCCACTATAGTCACTAGATAAGAAAGGAATGCCAGACCAGGCTCTGTACTCCAGTATTTGCTATTTATATTCTTCAAAGAATAAACGTTTTTGGTGTACATATTTATTAAGTTAAATGGAAATTGTATGAGACTGAATTTTAAGAAGAGAAATGGAAAGCACACTGTATATTTTCTAGTTAAACAAAAATGATTCCAAATATTTTTCTGGCAAAATTTTGTAGCATGCCCTAAGAGTTATTAATTTCTTTACATTTTGTATTTTAAAAAATGTACTATTGCTTAGTATTATTTGTATAGGTTGTGGTATCTTTTGGTAAGGATGTTTTAATTTATCCAATGATTTTGACTCAAATACAGTGAAAATATAGCTCAAGTGACCTGAATATTTAAATATTCTGTGAGGAAGTGAATGTACCATATTTAAGAAGCTGGATTTTTGTATAGAATTTCATAATCTTATTTTATAAAACAATTAAATTTTTCAGTTTACTTTTTGACTGGTGTTTTACTCTTGACTCTGAAGTAGGAACTAATTACAAAGACAGGCTATGTGGATTTTGCACCTTATCTTGGGCTTGGGTGTCTGCTACTCCTGGTCTGGTCTAGTAGTTAATACGTGAACCAAGTAAATATTGACCAGCACTGGATTTTCATGGTCACTGCAAAGGTGTAGAAGAAGCTAAAAAAGTATGAACGGTTCCAGTCTAAAAGGCCCAGGTGGTTGTGATAAGACCGATTACAACTCCATAGACACATTTGGCCCAGCACCACTCTTGGCCCAGTGATGTTCTTGGAGAGCTCACAACCTTTGCCCTAACCACAGCTTGTAATTTCATGGAGGAAAGATGATGCATGGGCCTGACAGGCTTGGAAAGCCTCACATATTGCCACTGTGTTTAAAGGAAGGGAGCACAGAGAGGTCACATAAGAAAAATAGTCATTTACCACTTCCCTCAGCTACAGAATGAGGAACCTACAAAGCCCTGAGCCCCATAAAAATGGAACAGAGTGTGGATGAGTGTCATTATCAAGAGTTCACAATTTTAAGGACCAGTGGTCATTCACAATGCAAACCAAAGGCTTTGGTGGCTTCAGAGAGAGACTGTAGTCTCAGGGTTTTTTCTTTAAACCATGCGAACAGAGCTTGAATATTCAACATATTCTTTTCCATTGTGTAAGGGAAGGAAATCTGTAAGCATTTAGCCTTGTACGACAAATATTCTTCTACTACAGGTGAGAGGATCTTAAGCAAAGAATGAAAAAGAGATTTCTGGTTGATATGATAGGTGCGCATCAGAATTGCTCTCCATACAGAGAATACAAATGGGACATACTGACTTAAAATACTGGGGATTCATTTTTCACTGAATTCTCACATCAACTTTTTATCAAAAGGAATAAACTCCCTTTTAAATTTCACATGCTATTAGCATCTCATTTATTGGTGTAGCTGAGAAATGGTGCTGAACACACAAAAATTTCCTAGTTTTGTGTTAACTCATTTGGGATAATTTACATACTTCTACAACAGAAAGTGGTTTTACATATAATTAAAAGATTATAATAACAAAGTCTCAAATTTGCAAAATATATACCAGATGTTTCCATGACTCTGACAGGTGTGGAGGTTTGGGGTGTTCTAGGTGTTAAAATGAGAATAATGATCTTACTGGCAACAAAATGAAGATCACACACACCTTGTAAACAATATCATCTCAATCCTTTTTACATATACAGCAATTTTAATTGATAGTATAGTTATACTATCAAGTAGTAATATAATTTAAAAATGTATCACAGAGATAGAGCACTCTAGAGAAAAGCACAGTTGCTTCCTAGTACATGGGTTTTAATTTATACATTTATACTTCCACTTTTCCAAGAAGTTATATGTAACTCCCATTGTAAACAATGCAGTGTCTGTGCAGGAGTGACAATAGTGAAGAAGGTGCTTGGAGCCAGAGCCCGCAGTTTATGCTGTAACTACCATGTGAACATGCTGGGCTTCACTACAGCAGAGTATCGCCTGGACTGGATTTCCTGGCAAAATTTGCCGTTAAACTATTACCCGTGCCTTTCAAAATAGGATTTTTTCCCCCTAAACTTAAAGTTACACGCGCTTAATGAATTATGCCTCTTAAAGCTGATTCAGTTAATCAGTTGCCCATGCTCAGGTATACACTTCTCAGCCAGTTTGTGCCCCATCTATCAATTCAGATTCACTCAGCTGGAATGACTTGAACGCATCCTGAGCAGGCGACATTTAAACTGTATTCCCTTCCCCAAAGAGCCTCCAGCCCAAAATAGCCAAGACAAACAAAAGCAAGACCCAGGATAATGAGGGAGAGGGTGAGGAAAACAGAAAGTGGGAGGAATGCTTGGAAAAAAATGTGAGTTTGGGGGTGGTAGCTTGTTTTATAAGGAAGGCTGCAGGAGGAAGAAGATGTGCAATGGGCAGCAGGTAGGAGAAGGGTCCCTGTGTCTATGGCTTGGAGGAAATGCTGCTATGAGGAGGAAAATGTGAGGTGTGAGGGCTGGGGACACCCAACCAGAGCTGGGCTTTGGGGGTGACTTGAAGAGGGATTCTGTGCTCAGGGTGCCGTGACCTGCCAGGGTAACAGTGCCTTGCTCTCCTCCCAGCCTGGCTGATGACCGGACTTGGGAAGCAAACGTTTTGCCATCCTCTGGCCAGAGGTGAGGCCGGCCTTACCTTCGGGTGGAAAGGAAGAGACGAACCGGGAAGCAAGAGGAGTGTGCTGCCTCTGCTGCCCCAACCAGGGGCAGGGTTTGTCCCGTCCTGTCAGCTTCCTCTTCACTGGGAGAAAGGAAAAGCAGTTTTCAGAATATTTGAGAGAGACAGTGAGATGGGCTTCAAGGCAGGTTCTCCAGCTGTCGTCTGTCCAGCTCTACTCTCAAAACGTGGAGACAACCCTGACCTATTGAAAAATACCATGGGTTTAAAGCACAACCTTATGATTCCAAAATCTTTTGCAACCCTGCTTTTTAAATGTTTTTTTTATATGCACTTGTCCCCCATCAAGGCAGTCTCTTGAGTCCTGGAAAATGCTTTGGAGTATGGGGGAAATTAGTGAAGAAACTAGATGCTAAGCTCTGCAATAATATTTTTTCATGCTGTGCACATCACCAAGTCCAACAGACCCTGACTCGGTCCCTGACCATGGCCCGTGAATGCTCTCAGAGTAAAAATCAATAGCATAGTCTGCTGTAGATTGAATGTTTTAAAAATAAAGCCAGGTATTACATAGCTTTTAAAAACTTTAGAGAACTGAATAATGATGTTTCAAAGTGATGGTTAAGAACGCACACAAAACTGAAACCGAGCACCACGCACACACTCGTGCACACACTCACACTCACGCTCACACTCACACTCGTGCTCACACACCTCATACACCAGGAAAACAGCTTATTCTGGGCCTTCAAGAGGCCGTGGTGGGGACTGCAACTCAACCAAGCCCTTCATCATCCTCAGACACCCACCCTGCCTGTCCAGATATGGGTCAACATTGCCACATCCAAGGCAGAGGTGCCTGGTTTGCTCATGAATCACCTTCAAAGTGGCCAGATTTTCAGCCTTAAAGTAATTTAAAACCATGGCTCAGAAATAAGCAAATATTTATAGAAAAAGGTACCAGTAATTTCTGAAGACTATCAGAAACTATTCAATTTTGGATAAATGTCAAATATGGGAAAGGCCCACCCTTCAAAATATTTCTTTGTTGAAATAACGTGGAGAAATAAAAACTGTACAAAAATAACTGAAAAAAAAAGTTTTGCATTTTTTTCTTTTACCTTAGAAGAAGAAGCAATATTGACAATAAGCTCAGTAGTGAGGACAGAAAAAAGCATGTACAAAGCTAAGGCTGTGGTCATTGTGTGACTTTTCCCAGTGAAGTTCAAGGGCAAATCTATGGGAAAGGACTAAAAGAATGGACTCAGAGTGGCAATTAATTGAATAATTCTATTTTTGTATTAGACTTTTGAACTGAACAAAACTTGAGACAAAGTAAAGCAGATGAACACAATGTGAATGTAATTTATTCCACTCATCATCATCTTCATCGCTTGCATTTATGGCAAGCTTGCGTAGGATTCCTCTGTCTGTCTTTCAGCATTTAAAAAAAGTTCTTTCATACTACCAGGCTATTTTTTTAAAAATCATCCTGACCTTTAGTACCTAGGAGGTTATTTAAAAGAAACCACATGATGAAAGACTGTGGCTTTGGCAATATTTCTTATATGAAGAAGACAGGGTGTGGTTCAATAATGGTGAAGACAGAACTTTCCGGAGAATATTTTTCTCCTTTTTTTCTTTATCTAAGAAGGCAAGTCTTCATTCTCTTTTAAATAAATAAACTTTCTGGCAAGTAGGATATATATTATTCTGGATATGCAGGATTTTGTCAGCAGACAAAACAAGGTTTCTGTCTATTGACGGGATCATTGGTTTGGTATTTGTGTTGTGCTACAGCTCTGCCAATGGCACTTTAGGTGAGTGAAACGGTACATCCTAAAGGATGATTAATCCCATTCAATACAATGGAAATTCGGTGTCGGTAAGAGATAGGTCAGGTCTTTGCATTCTTTGAAGGGTAGAGACTGAGACATCAAAGACCAAGGTGCTTAAACACCAGCAGTTTTGCAGAAGGCTCTTTCTCCTGGCCGGAGTTAGGGAAGACTAACATAGGCTCACATTTTTGGGAAGGGTGTCCACACTTGGGAGATGTGTCAATGCTTAAAGTAGGGTGTGTTTTTTGGATTGCAACAAAACAAAACTGAGAGTAGCTGGCAGGCTGGTGAAGCCGTTGGGAAACTGGGCTATTCCCGTCTCTTGGAGCTAGAGAGAAGCAGCTTGGTTTGACGCCGCGTGGGTTGGGACCCAACACAGGGATACAACGAATGCGTAGTTACTGCTGTTGAGAAGTGTTTTTGAAAGCCTGAGAAGACTGACAAGCTGAAACCTCAAGAAGATGGAGGAATGACGCAGAAAAATTTTGCACTTGGTGCCTCAAAACCAGACTTTCTCTCTTGAGACAATCACAAAAACCAAGTACTCAGAAAAGAAGAGATGTCTTTGGCAGTTACTGACAAAGACCCCAAAGCAGTATTTGGGTGATTTCGTGTTGTCAGAGGATGCTCCCAGGCAAACAATGGCGGCATCAAAGCAGTTCAATGCCCAGCTGTAGAAGTGGTGACCCAGTGATGCTCCCAGGCTCTCTCTGTACCCTCCACGGACTTGGACACTTTAAACTCGGCACAAGGATGTTCAGTCCCACTAAGGAAGTTGCTGCAAAGGTCTGTGTGCTGAAATTGGGTCCCTCCCTTCCCACACCACCACTGTTTCAGTGAAACATGGTCTTACAGCCCAGCTCTCCCTTGTGGTGCAATCCAGCCAAGTGATTCCTTCAGGTGCAGATAATTACTTCACCTTCCTGCCACACCTGGAGCTGCTGGTGCCCACCTCTCCTTGTCTAACAGCACACACAGAAGGGAGGTGGCAACAGGAGTGAAATTCTTCCTCCCCAGCCTGAGGGGATCCTACCCACCACTGCTGGGAAAGGGCCCTGACAGCCTGAAGGAGTCACCAGCTTCCAGCCTCTGTCCTGGAATGGTGCCACATCAGTGGCTGAGTGCATATTAAAGAGTCATAGAAAAATGGGCAGGCAGGAACGGCATTTGCATTGAACAAGCATAGAAAAAGTATGCCTGTTCAGACAAAAAGTGATGGCCAGTAGCCACAACCAGGGAAGTATCAAAACCCCACTGTACAGCTCTGTGAATTCAAACTCTGAGTTGACTATTGTTAATGCAGTGTTCTCTTCAATTAAACTAATTGTAGAGTATTTCCACATGCACAAAGAAATGAATTTCAAAAAGAACAGTATTGGGTGAGACACACAGGTCCCATCTTCCTCGCTCCCTTAAAACCATTCTCATGACACAATAGCCCTATTACAGCTCTTTCTGCTTTCATGCAGCTCACAGTTTGCGATTCCTTCCCTGCTCTGGCAGAGAGAATGGCTCTGTTCTTACATTGCATTTTACTCCTCTCCCATTCAGCCATGCTGTCATCCTCATGTCACTGTGCAGAAAATCTGCAAGGTACATACTGAGGCTGCAAGGAGCAGCAATTAACCACGGAGCCACTGCACTCTTAAATAACTGACCCTACAAAAACTATTTTGTTACTGCAAAGGCTCCATCAGCGATGACCAGGATGGCAGGGCACTGTGGTACTGCTCTGTGGTATGCTGTATCTACAAGCTGCTTTGGCGGTGAAGAAATTGCACCCATTTGCCGCCTGCTGTCCTCCTGGCCTCTGCCGAGGACGCTGGCTCTGGGGGGCCTCGGAGCCGAAGGGTGAGGGCTGGGGCGTCGCGTGGGTGGCTCACGCTGGAGGCGAGGCAGCTCCAGGCGAGAGCGCAGGTAAGGCGCGATGGTGCAGCGGCGGAAGAGAGCAAAGGGAGGCGAGAGGGGGTCTCCTCCAAGTCTCCTTTTATTAGCAGGGGTGGCGAGGGTCCAGGTCGGAGAGGGGCGGAGGGAGAACTCCGGGGAGAACGGGGTGTGCACGGGGTTTTAAGGGGCACAGAATTTGGGCGGGGGTAAGGGGGAACAGCCAACGGGACACGACTGTGGGGAGGGTCTGGGGATCCAGGGTCCAATTTAAACTCGGCAGGGGGGGTACAATGATACAGACAACTGATACAACAAAAGGGGTGTCGAGGATTACAGAACTCTCTGGAAGGAGGGGAGGGCTCTAAACCTCAGCCCTACCCACGGACTCCTCCTCAAAGGAGGAGCTCCAGTCACTGGGGTTGGGGTCCCCATGATTGATAACAGGGAAAACTGCGGTAGGACCTCCCACACCTACTCCCACAGAAACAATGTCCCTGCTCCTTCTCACATGATAAGAGGGTGGTTATTGCAACATCCCACAGTGTAATCCTGAAGAGTATAGGACAAATTTAAACACCCACAGAATACAGACTAAAAGGACTCTGACAAACAAAAAGCCTGGATTTGTATGTAGGGCAATGACTAGGAAAACCCTTAAGCTAGGAAAATATAGCTCTAGAAGAATTATCATTGCTCCCACAGTGCAGGTAGTGTAAGACACATGCTCCAGTTTTGCTGGAGCAACAATAAATCTGACACACACAAAAAAACCCATCAGTCGTGTTGCCTGGTTGGCCTTGCTTAAGGCTAAAATACCTACAAGCCCATTCAGCACAGTATTTAATCAGCAGTGTCTTGGGTTTGCTCTCATGCCCCAGAGATACCATTCCCACATAAAGTTTACCTGTAGAAATAAATGTATACTTCCAGAGCTGGCTATTTCAAAATCATTTTCATTACAATAATACAAAATCAAAATAATTACAACAATAAGAATTAAAAAATGACAGTTCTTTAATAGCCACCTCTGTTCTTTTTCTGTATGAGAACTCTGGGTTTCAAATTCAGCCCTGGAGATATTTTTCACTCTCTCTAGAATAAGTTAATGTTCAATCCTGAGATGCCTGAAGGCAACCTCTTGCCAACACTGGAGGAAGGCTTGGAGTAATTTCCCCACCCCCTAGGCAGTTTACTACCTTCTTGGTAAGGTATCCTTTGGGAAGATAATGGGTCCTTGGCCCTCATCTACATAATGCTCAACGGTTGTTTTTTATGTTCCAAATGTAAGGTGTTTTCCAAAAAAATTCCCATTGAGACATAACAAGCTGGCAGTGTTTCCCTGAAAAATCCCAAGTACTGAATCTTGTGGGAAAGGATGCTGACTCACTGGTATTGATGGCTCAATACTGAGCTCTGATATGAAGAGTTAGGACAGTTGCATTATTCAGGCGGGAAGAAGAAAGCAATAGAAATGAGAAAGTGAGAATGAAGAAAAGAGTTTTATGTTTCCTCATGAATTAAGTCATATTGTAAGAAGAGTGAGGTTAGACTTATTTGTCATACATGGCTTTAGCTAATCTGCATGAATTTGTTTTATTCAGGTTTGCTGTGTTGTGCCTAGGGAATACAAATTCAATGTTGAATTTTAAATTCTAGAACATCGAGCTCTGCTTTTATCCCAAGCCACGAAAAAAGACTTCCTCTCCACCAGACTCTGAACACCCTGTGGTACTCTGTTCTCTGAGTAAAACCTGAAATAGATGAGAGAACACTTCTTTAAATGAACATTTTAGAACTGCCCTTTGTGGGAGGGCATCTGAATTATGGGATGGTTTTATTTATGAGTGATTTATCATGGCTTCGGGTGCACAGCTTATTCTCAAAAGTAAAGGCAATCTTCAGCCCCATGTCAGGCATGAAAAGATGTGTCTTACTTTTTACATTTCTTTTTTAATTATGATTTAAGGTTTATGCCTGGAACCCTTCACATGTCCAAGACTTACTTGTTTCTGTGGGATTTCTAAATGTTTTAAAGGAAAGAGCTGCTGAAAAATTAAATGGCCACAGGCAAGTAAAATAGAGCCAGTCAGCACCACTGCCAGCGCGGTTATTGCCAGCATAGGTAGTCATTGCTGCTAAAGGAAATGCTTTCAGCTACAGTGTTCAGACAAAGAATTATAAGGAAAAAAATCCTATTTTGGTGTTTATTCAGAGTAAGAAAATCTCCTTGCTTCTGGAAAGATGGACTGAGGAGAAGTGGATACAATTAAGTTTTAGCTCAGCTATACCGTGCGGGATTACCCGAGCAATAACCGCAGGCACTGGGAGTGAGCCCAGCAGCCGACATCCTGCCTCCCAGCCTTCTCATCCCCCGAAGGCAACGCTGAGCACCGACCAGAGAATTCTTGTGGAAGCTCAGATTTCAGAGCCACTGGCTTTTCACTTCTACCTCCCAAGCAAACATTGGCTGGTCGTGCCAGAGGGGAATTTTGAGTCCACAGAGACAGACACCTGATTATCCAAAAAATTTCTGGGTTATGCTAATGTGTCTGGCTTCAGTCTGGTCTCTGCAAATTTTCTATGAACCCTGTTTCAGTTCCTCTTTTCTTGTGAATTTCTCTGTGAACAGAAATTTCAATGGATGCCTGATTCTGGTCTTGCTCAGATTGATGTTGCACAGCTGCATACCTTGATTTGTAGCTTTTTTAATTTACTGCAGCCTACCCCAGATCAACCTCTGTCTTCTTGCTGCTACAGCTGCACCAGCAGAAGGGGGCCCTGCACAATATGTAATGAGTAATGAATGAGCTATCCAATTCCTGGAGATGCATTTCCAGCTAGAGGCCAAATCAGGAGTTCCCGCTAAAGAGCAGCCTCTGAGAACTCCTGTTAGCGTAGCTTACTTGCTTCTGGAAGCAGCAGGAAGCTTGAGGAAATGATTAGTGCCTGCTTACTGCTTGTTGATGGCAAGAACAGAGAAAAAAAGTAATCTCAGCTCAAGTCCATGGGTCACTTCACCAGCGTACCCCGAGTAACAGTTTGGTTTCCTTTTAACTGCTTGATTAAATATCATTATGCTACAAGTGGAGAAGAAAAGTATTTCATATTGTCTCTGTCAATAGCAGTGAACACTTCACATTTCACTGCTCTGTCCAATGGCTTTGTGCTCAGAAAGATTTGGCACCGAGGTTTGTTTGAATATGGCCAGAGAGAGAGTTTTGGCTTGATGGTCACTAAGCGCATTTGTCTGGCACCCTGCTCTGTTCCTCTCCACAGCCACAGAGCCACGTCGCTCACAGAGCCCGCTGCAGCCATGGGTGGGCAGAGCCCACAGGGGTTCAAGCATTTCATATTATGTGAAATTTCCCCTTCCTCTGCCACCAGGGGTTGAGGGAACCCCAGCTGCAAAAGCCAAAGAGTTTAGATCATTCACACGGGAAAATTTGAAAGCACTCTTGAATTCAAAGCAAGGGGTTAAACTAAGCTTTTCCTTTTGGAAAGACTTACTTATTTGAAGTTAAACAGGCAATTCTGTCTCCCCTCCACCAAGTCAAACAAAAGCAAATGTAATATGTTTAACTTAAAGCATTTTAAATAAAACAAGAGAGGAAAATCATCAATTCTCCTCATAATCCTGTTTTTATTTTGTAAGCATAAAAGAGCTGAGATGAGATAACATGGATGTCAACTCCACTTGACTGCAGTAAGTGGAATGGTTTCAGTTCACACAAAACCCATATATACCTGTAAAATTAGGGGCCGGAAATTGATTTAAACCTTCAGAAATATTTAAATTATGCGTAAATGGTGTGTGTTTATGGTTATACAACAAATGGTTAGATCTGTTTGCTTAGAAGGCAGTGGGACCAAAAAAAAAAAGGTTATCTTACCCAGTGTAAGTATATTGTGGATATATTTTCTTAGTTTAAATGGATGTAGAACAGGTTTCCTTTAGCAGGCACTGTCACAAACAATTTGTGGGGCACAGACGGAATTACTTAGTTGATCTGTGCAAAAAGGACTAAAAATACTGGCCTCAAACTGCCTACAATGAAGAAGGATTGAGAAAATAGGGACTGAAGGTATCCCTAGGTTCCTGACTGTAGCAAGTCTCTTCTCTCAGCTGCCTATATCTTCTGCCTGAGAGGACTGTGAGGAATAAAATGAACCCATTTACCCTTGGCTTAGATCCAGTTTTTTTAAAAAAAGCCCCGATTTTGTTACATTATGATATGTTCAGTTTGTATAGGTTCCCTGTCTCTGGCACATCCCTGTCTTTCTCTGACTTGCAGGCTGCTCTTTGCAGGATACCTTGTACAGGCTCTTAATAAAGTCAGATTAGTGAATCAAACCCACTAACCATCATATCCAAAACAAATGGGGCCCAAAGTTGCAAAGTAAGAAGGATTTTGCCTGCACTCCTCTTCAGAAGAGAAGCCAAACTTTTAAGAGAGTTGGCAGAAGGTATTAAAGGAGCTTTTCTTACCAAGTGAGAGCAAAAACTGGGTGTTGATTACCTTCAAAACAGCTCAAATACAGACACGCTTACATGGCTTTTTTTTACCTGGGTTATCCATTACTTTTTATTTCAGACAAAAAATTACTTGATTCATGTTCAACAAACAGTGAAAGTGGCTTTCATTTGCCATCATGTAAGACTGTCTCTTTCTCAGAAGTGTAGCTGTTTTTTATTACACAAATGAATAATTCTGGAAAGACCATCCATGAAGGAAATCAGTTATTTAGCCCTTTCTGGAAGAAAGGCCCTTCATTTTTTAATAACTGCTGATGTTTCTGCTTTAGCAGCCTATGTGCATTCACACTGCCCTGAATCAAAAGGAAGGTCTTTACACTTGTGGAGTATAACTTGTCCTTCTTCCTGTGGCCCAGGAACAGATGATGAGGAATGATGTAGTGATGAAATGTTTCAGAAAAGCTGACACTGAAGATATTTGAGCCCAGAGCTGTATCCTGGATCTGAGCCACATTTTGATTCTGGCACAACTGAGATTAGGGTCCAGGCTTTCAGCTCTGCCCCAGTGTCCATAAGCAAGTACACCAAACACTCTCTCACCTTTTTTTCTCCCACCCATGAACTCCTCAGTGAGGGGGAAAGAAAAAAGTGTGTTTCCAGTCTGGAGCCTTACTGGCTTCATGGACATGGAGAAACAGCCTGAAATGTGTCTTCTGCAGGCAGTTCATCCAATTATCCATGTTGAGTAGCAGTTTCATGGCTAAATAATCTTCCATTACAAAACGGCTGAGAAGAAAAAGAGGTCTCAGGGAAGTGGAGGAGAGTAGGATTGCAAGAAGAGTAGACAACAGTGAAGGAGCAAGGATAAAATAGGAGTCAGTATAATTAAAAGAGCAGTTTGGAATAGGATGCTGTGTCCTAGCTCTCACAAGGCACATCTCATGCTTGTTAGAAACCCTTTTTGTCATAAAAGAGTTGTTCCGGGAGGGGCTGTTGCTGACCTGCATGCTTAGAGGTGCAGACCTTAACTGCACCCTGAGAAGGAAAACCTGCAGGAAAGTAGAAGTAAAACACACTGACAAACTGAAACAGAATCCAAGCAGAAGGAAGAAAGCATCAAATTTCACCTTCTTTCACCAAAAATATGCAGGCTGAATATGCATTGACTTTACACCTACTTATTTATTTTATCACTCCTGGTTTTCTGAAGGTTTAGCATCCACTCAGGAAATCAGAAAAGCTGTTTATTGGCCTACAGCATGTCAAAAATCAGGAATCGCATTCCATTAATAGCTGAGGTTACTGAAAGACTTCACAAGAGCAAAATACCAGACAGACTGTCCCAATGGGCAATGGGCACAAACTGAAAAATAGGAGATCCTTTATGAACAACAGGGTTTTTTTTTCATGTTCCTCTATGAACACAAAAAAAACCCCAAACAACTTTTTTTACTGTGAGGATGACTGAACTTTGGAACAGGTTACCCAGGGAGGTTGTGGAGTCTCCATCCTTGGAAATATTTGAAACATTTCTGGATGCAGCTCAGGACAATAGGCTCTAGGTGACCCTGTTTGAACACGGGGTTATACCAGATGACCTCCAGACGTTCCTTCTGTCCTCAACCATCCTGTGATTCTGTGATCCTGTGAATGCCCCTGTGTATCCTCGTGCTGTGTGGGACCTTGGCTCGAAGGAGCAGAGGCCATACATGGTGTTGGCCTATGTCACCAAAGTCCAGGTCCCCTGGCACCATCTCCGGAGGGGTTGTGGCACATTTCACAGTCATTGTCCTGCTGGGGAAGCAACAGTGCAACAAGGAGTCAAAGGCATTGGGACTCCATTTTCCTCTGCTTTTCTGAGACTGTTTTTCCTTCCCCAGGGCAGCCACTTGCATCTGCCTTTAAAGTCTGTACTTGGGGAAAAATCCATCTATTTATTCTAACAAAGAGGGCTTCAAAACACATGGTGTGCCTGTATGCTTAGGTCAGAAGTGCACCTGCCTCAGATGATAGTTATTCTGTATTTTTAGCATCAGGGTAGACAATCTTTCTATTTTCTCCATTGCACATTAAAAAAAAAAAATCCTTCCTGTTACACACCCAGTACTCACAAGGATTGTTATTCTGAAGGCACTGTCTGCTTTGTTAACACATGCGCAGAAGTTGCTTTAAAGCAAATGGATAAATACAGCCTGGATTTATTTTAAGCTTTTCATTTCTTTGCTAATGTGACATTTCAGCTTAGCTGGAGTGATTGCTAAATTTTGCAGTCTGTAATTCTTAAAATGCTGAAATTCTAATGTTGATCTAATATGTTCAGTTCAACAGACAGAAATAGACACTAGGTATATTCAGAATTGCGCTATTGATAATCTTCATTTTGCTATTAAATAATCCTCAAACTCTCAGTTTTGGTGAACATAATTTACAAGAAAATCCCTCATTTACTTGTATAGAACAAGCTTAAGTAAATGTCTTTAAACTTCTTTCATGTTTTCTTTTTCTGATTAAGATAAAGTAGTGATAAAAATGAATTAAGAATTAAATTATTTCTCACAAAAGCCTTTTTTCTAGACAGTAGAAGCCTCCAGAGATTTAAGATGAAGGGATTCTTCCTCATTAGGCAGCTAAGTCGTGCCAATCTGTTTACATGGAGAACAAATGAAATACAAGAATTAAGATGGTTTCAGAATTCAAGTGAAACAGCTCTGCAAGATGCTACAGAAAGCAATGCAGTGGAGCTTCTGTTGAAACTTCTATTTGTTAAGATATGATAAATCCATTTGCCTGACCCCAAATCTCAAGCTCTCAAATCTGCTGGTAGGGATTTTTTCCACTTAACCAGCTGTGGCAAGTGTGACCTTGACTGGACCGAGGCACTCCACATTGTCTGTGAGACAGTGCTGAATGTCCACACTGCTTGTGCCAGCTTTTGTGTGGCACAGGCAGACCAAGAGTCTGGAACACTCTACTATTCTGCCTAAAGGTTTAGATATTGGAAGAGAGTTATATCACTTTCCTCTTGCCCTCTCTGTACTGGCCTGTCCTCCATTTCTCACCAGCTGTCTTCACAAGTTGTGTTCAATAACACTTCCAGATGGTTTTTAAAAACATGCTGGTTTAACATTTCTTTAAAAAAACCCAACAGATTCCCATCAGACATAATTTTACAGTCTTATTACTTATAAAAATGTTGAATTCCCCTCATTATTCCTATTGACCTTGGCCTTACTTAAATCCTGTGGTTGTGCATTAGTGCTTCTGCATAATATAAGATCATTTCCCTTTGGTAAGATTTACACTGCAGTGCTTTAGAAATGACTAAGTATCTCCTTGTTCTTGCAAGAAAGCAAATAAGTTGTCCTTTACCTGACTGTCCATTCTTATTTGTTTCCAATTTAAACAGTCCTGTGATTATTTGGTCTTTGGTGTAGTGCTTTAAATAGCACATGAAGATACTTTGCAGATTGGAGCAGTGGACTCAGGAAAGACAGGAGAAAAATGGACAGGAGAGAGCCGAGTATGGAGGAGCTGAGTATAGGAGAGCTATGAATGTCCATTGAAACTCTTCCTCAGTATGTTCTTTTGACATAAAATTTGTTTCTGGGTGTCAGTGCATGCATGTGCCCCAACATGAGTGGCAGGTAGCCTCTGGTGAGTGGGACAGGGAAGCAGAACAAAGAAAATTGGATGAGAATTCTGAAAATTTTGAAGATACGAAGAGATGTGAGAAAGATCTGTTGGCCTGTCTGATGCAGCAGGATCTAAGGATCTGATTACCAAACAGTTGCAAAGGGACTCCAGACAAATAAAGGTGGGAACAGACCAACACTGTATGTGATTTTGTTCATCAGAAGTGAGCATGAAATTCAGACAGAAGTGTGACTTGTCACTTTGTCTTGCTGGTTGACCACAATGCTCTTGGCTCTGCATGTTATGAATGCTGGGTTCACATTTCTCTTTTCTCTTGATTTTTGAGGTTGGGTTGGGGTTTTCTCTTTTCATTTTCTTGAGGTGCTAGGCACTACTGCACTTTCCACTCAGGCAAAGTGCACCTAAATCAGCATCTCTGCAAGTACAAGACCAGCATGGAATTTTCCATTTTGTTAGAAAGTGTGTATTTGTCAAAACCAACCCATTTCAGTGAGAGCATGCATGCCAGCTTTCTTGGGAAGAATTCTGCAGTGCCTACCTGGAATTTCCAGTGAAAACAGGCTGCTCAGTTTCCGTGTCAGGCTGTTTGTCAAGGCACATTCTTGGGGTGCGAGAGATCTGAAGTCAAGCCCTTGGCTCCAGGAAAGATACCAGGTGTATAAAACAAAATAGGAGAGTCTGAGAGTGCTAACTGAAGAAAGACAAGAATGTGGTGTGAAGGCACTTGCAGTGGGAAAGAACAATCTTCAAGTCCATGGACTGAATACAAAATACTGACCTCACTAAAGTCTGCCACATTTTGTGTGTATTTCCTAAGCTCCAAGGTGTTGAATTATGGTCATCAATTTCAGTAAAGAACATTGAAAAAATGTCAATACCCTCCATAATTCTTGATTAACTGATCTCCATGGGCATGACTAGCATGCAAAATAATGTCTCAGCCATGCATCGTGATGATATTAACGTGTCTCTACACTACCTGTATAACCTTCGCCAATATTCCTTGATGGTGCTCACCATGCACTACCACTTTGGGATCCTACGTCTCTTCTGTCCAAGAACAGAACCCAAGAGAGCAACAAAAAAGACTTCAGTTGAAATTATTCCTGCCTGAGAAGGCAAGACTTCAGAAACAACATATGCTGAGAGCCAAAAGATGCATTTGTGATAACAAAGCTTTTATGTCAGCCTTGATGTTACTGACATCATCTTTTTACTTAGGAAGTCCTTAAACTGTTTCACAAAGAACTGGCTTAAACTTACTTGAACTTAAAAGCATAGTTGCCAATTAATAGTGATGTTAATTTAGTTTTTATCAAGATGCTCTCAAGAAATGCAACACGGCCTAATTTATTGTTCCCATCTCAGTCTGAGCTGGTTGTGTCTGCATGATTCTCATGTCCTTCCAAGATAAAATCCAGTCAGCTCTTCCAACAACCGAACCATCCAGAGGCCATGATGCTGCATTTCATGTTTTTACTGTTGGACTCAGCTCCCAGTAAGGTACTGGCTACTGTTGTCAAAGCACCACAGGCCTGCAAAAAGACAGAAGCTGGTTGCAGAGTCATTTATTCCAACAGCAAACCAGAAGTCTATTAAATCTGCCTCACAAGCAAATGATAATCCATCTGCTCATCATCACAAAATTTTCCTTTAACATGAAGGGTTACACAATCTGCTGACTGCATTGTATTTTCCACTCCATCATCTCATTAAAATATCTATACCTTAGTGCTTAGAGAAGCAAGTGGGTCTTGCGGCCAGCCACTAAGCTGAAGATAGGCATCAAGATTTATTTCCCAAGAAGATTCCAAAAAATGGCTTGGAGTCTTTTGCAATTTCCTGCTTTCACTCATTTGTCCTATCCTCCTTTTGCCACTTCTTTTTATCTCATCCAGTAAGTCTATCTTTTTGAAAGAACAGAACTGCTACAGAAAGAAGGAAACCAATAAAACCATTTTCTGAGATGCTGACAGCTCTGTGACTCCTGTGCACCTGGAAAAATCAAGCTACCAGCATACTTCTTCGTCCTCTCAATAGTCAGAAGTGGTGAGGACAGTCTATACAGACTATGCCAGTTACTCTTGCATGAAGGTCTGGTGACAAAGGCATGGTTTGGGCCATCCTGCCAAACAAATTTCCTTTCTGCCAGGAAGAAAGCATATATTTATCTCTTGATCTCATATCATGACCAAGTCTCTTTGAAAAAATACAGAAAGTGTATATCTCCAGGAACACTTGGATCACACTGGAATCAAGAGATGATTCTGATACCAGATCACAATTTCTCCCCCTCTGTGGCTCCCATCAACAATGAAACTAATCCAAACTTGATCAATTTAAACTGTATTGCAGAAATATAATGGAGATGAACACTGATTTTCTTACTGACACATCAAACTCACCTATTACTGAGAATCATATTGCAAGACTGAATGATATTCCTCAAAGCTGCATCCCCAAAACTTGGCTAAATGCCTTCTTTCATTGTATGTCCTAAAATACAACCCCCATGTCTCACTTAGGCAGGTGTTGGAGCAGGTCCTGGCTCCATACAGATGTGGTCTCTGGTGACCTCTAAGCCATATCCCAGCCTCAGCTGGGCAAGCGCCAGCTGGGCCTGACTGCCCTTGAGATGGAGACACCACAAGCAGTGGGAACAACCATATACTGGTGTCCAAACCGAAGCAGCCTGAGGGTGCTCTGTGTTTCTGGTGCCTTGGCCAGACTAAGGATGGCTTTTTGCCTTCCCCTGCATATCTCCATTCACCCCTCCCACCCACACACCGTTGTGTCTTCCTCCTGGAAGGTACCTTCCTCCTGGTCTGTAACCCAGGGATGTACCTGCAGTGTCAGTCCTCAAGCCCAGGGGAACCCCCCACATCTCACCACCCTCACCTCTTTCACTTCTCCCTCTCACACTTTAGCTGACAACCAAATCCTTAGGCTCAACAGTCTGAATAAAATAATCTAAGGTTGTGGTAATAGTGGTGAATCAGGCGAACTAACACAAGTTTTCCCCCCCAGTTCAGTCTTTCCATGACATTTCTTATCTCCCAGTTGCCTCCTCTCTCCTTCTGTTCCTTTCCCTGAAGCAGAGAAGCATGCCATCTGCATCACCCACCACTGCAGACCCTGCCCACCCCTTCAGACTCTTCTGAGGCCAGCATGAAGATGAGTGGCCAAGCACCACGGAGAAAACAGCCTTTTCAACATTCATTTCTCAATTCAGCCAAAATAGCCCCGAGATGCTCAGTGAGCACCGTGCTGGGTGGGGCTGCTGCAGGCCAGGGCTGCTGCTTGGCCTTGCTCGTGTCGGCCCTCCCCGGGTGCAGCAGGTCTCTGTCCCAGCAGGGCCATCGCAGGGGTGTGCCTGGGTGTGTAAGCCCTCCTCAGGTGCAGCAGGTCTCTGTCCCAGCAGGGCCATCGCAGGGGTGTGCCTGGGTGTGTAAGCCCTCCTCAGGTGCAGCAGGTCTCTGTCCCAGCAGGGCCATCGCAGGGGTGTGCCTGGGTGTGTAAGCCCTCCTCAGGTGCAGCAGGTCTCTGTCCCAGCAGGGCCATCGCAGGGGTGTGCCTGGGTGTGTCAATGGGGGAGAGCACAGGCACAGCATGAATGGACATTTGGGCCGGGCAGCCAGAATCACCCCATTCTGCAGAGCAGTGGCTATGGAAGCACTGGACTCTTTGTGGAAAAGCTCACCTCTGCAAACTCTGCCAGCCAAAGTTCAAATGTTGCCCCTAGCTACAGTTGCAAAAGCTCTCTCTTGTTTCCTGTTTTCTACGAGGGACTGAACAATCGCTATTTGGGTCAAAATTTAATCCCAGTGTTGCAAGAATGGACCATAATGACGTGAAGGTGTTTGGTTTTTGCTGTAGCAAGACAGATGGACAGAAAACAATGATTTTTCCTGGAGGTTCTCAAAGGAAAAAATCAGATTTTATTAAAGATACCACAGAGAATGATTATTTCTTTCTGATTTTATTGCTCCACTCGGCAATGACAAAATACATGAAACCCAACCACATATCTAGTGATACAAAGGCAATCAAAAGCACATTACAAATAATATATGATTCACCACAGTGCAATATCATGCATAATACAATTTTAATAATCCCAGGAAAAATTGAATTCCGCAGCCTATAAGATTTTCCTGACTTATGTGTAACAACCATTGGATTAGTTTTCATCCAGCATTGTTTCTATGAGGCTGACACAAAACAATATTAAATTAGTTCTGGCATGAAGCAGGACTTAAGAGCATGTGTAAACTGAGTATAACTAAAGAAAAGTAAATTTAGAATTAAAAAAATATTTAAAGAATAAGCAGGCCTGGTTGTAAATCAGTGAGCTAGTAATTTTTGTAAATTCAAATGTCTGCCATAGCCCAGGAAAATTAAAATCTAAAAGTGGTGGAAAGTGTTCATTTTTTTGCCATCTGGCAAGTCTGGGGTCCAAAGACAACCCTAGACTTTATTAAAGTCAATGGTCTGGCTGGATCATTGTCCAGGTACAACAGAACAGCCTGGGCAAAAAACAGCAGAAATGAATCAAACCAGTTACTGATCCATAAATAAATATTAATCCATGAGTTATTGGAGAAATGCTTTAGAAATTAGAATCTCTGAAATGCTTCATGTTTTCTTTGAACCAAGCAGTAAATTGAGAGAACTCTTTACTTGACAAGTCTCTGCTGCTCATTTCCCATGCTGGAAAGAAAATCATGAACAGGCACAATTTCATGGCTATGGGCCCATGGCTGCATCTCAGCAATGTCATAAATGACCTACATTTTACAAAGGCCTGTACAAAGGTACAAACTGGCTTTAAAAGTTAGGAAAGGCATGGCAGAGAACAGTGGTTCCATGCGATGGACAGACAGCACAGGCACGTTTGAGTGGATTTAATACCCAACTCTATGCACTGTCAGCCCAGCTGTGTGCACCATTAGAAATTCTGCCAATGACAGTAAACTGTTGTTGAGTCTCTTCAAAGACAACGTGCCTTGCAGGGGGATCTAGATAGATTGGAGCTTTAGCTATGGTTAATGGGATAAAATTTAACAAGTCCAGGTACTGGACTCTGCACTTAGGATGAGTAATGCCAAGCACAAGAATAAATTGGGAGAGGAGTGCCTTCCTGAGGAAGGGAAGTGCAGAGAGAGGTGATCATCTTTTCACCCTAGTATCCAGTGATAGAACATGCGGAAATAGTTCAAAGCTACACCAGGGAGGTTTAGACTTAACATTAGAAAGCTCTTCTTTAACAAGAGGTGTCTAAACACTGAAATAGGCTTCCTAGAGAGGTGGTCAATGCCCCAAGCCTGTGAGTGTTTAAGAGGCATTTTGACAATGTCCATAATAACAGGCTTTAATTTGGTCAGTGATGAATTGGTCAGGCAGTTGGACTAAATGATTGTCACAGGTCCCTTCCAACTGCACTATTGTATTGTATTGTATTGTATTCTATTCTAGTCTAGTCTAGTCTAGTCTAGTCTATCCTATTCTATTATAATTTATTCTATTCTAATTTACTCTTTTCTATCCCATTCTATCCTACAAAGTCTGGTGAACTGGTGGGATGGATGCTCAGTGAACCTGCTGTGTGCTCTACTTAGCAGTGTGCAATTCCTCAGCTGGCATATTTTCTGGATGCAGCAATTAAGTTTTAAAAATGAAAGTGCTGCAAATTTTTTTCAATTTCTCCTTGCCAGCCCAGCTTCTGCCACCCAGCCCTCCTGTCATCGTGCAATCGGTTTGAGGGACAGCTGCTGGTGTAAACTGTGAGACAGGCTATCGTGGCAATCAGCTGAAAGCCAGGTCCTCAGTGTAAAGGGGAAAACCTGAAAGATGGACACTCTAAAACTGGAGAGACGGGGCAAGAATAACAGCAAAAGTCAGGACCTCCAAGGAAAGTTGAAACATAGCCGACCATTGTGGAAGATGGATCAATAGTCCCTCTAACCGTTAAAAACATCTCAACGTGTTTCTTCAGGCTACAGCTGGATCCAGCAGCGCCGTCAGCGTCTGCGTGAGTGACGCAGCTGGAGCAAGGCCCGTGTGCAGGGGCGTGGGGGTGCCAAGCGGGGACGAGCCAGTACGGGTAGGTGGGGTGACATTTGTGGCTGTCTGGCACAAAGGCGCCATTTCATGCCTTGCGCCAAGGCCCATGCCAACCATGCTGCAAGGCTACCCAGAAAATTATGTTTTGAAGCGAGAACAGAGCCTGCTTAATCCTCATTAACGCAAAGCCTCTGTTAAAAATGATGTGCACATTTTGAAGAGTTTGTTTCAAGCTGGCTAAACCATGAAAAGGGGACATTCTTTATTACCACTTCTCTTGAAGCAAATTAATTTCCATTCCCCCTGAAGTGAACCTTAGGGAGTGAGAAAGAATCACTCCCTAAGAGCTAATGGGGAAGGCGTCGCCTGTATAACACCACCAAAAATATTCAGTTACTCTTTCCCCACAAAGCCACTGAGTAATTTTAAAAAAATAAAACATCAGAACACAGGGCAGTTTGCTTCTCTGTAATTCAGAAGCATAAAAGGGAACTGATGCTGTAATTACAGGCTGAAAACCAAAAAAGCCTCATTTTTTAAAGTTGTTTCAGTGGATTTTTTTTTTAATTGGTATTAGCTCCTCCAAAGCAGGTACAAAACCTTCAGTCAAGGGCTTTGTTAAAATTTGAATTGACCTGGGAAAGGTGCTTGAGGGGACCCTGGCTGACCAGAGGAGCTCAGTGCGCCACAAGGCAGAGCTCCAAGCTGAGACTAGGATTTGCTGCAGACAGAGGTAAGCGAACAAGAGGAGATTTGCCATGTCGATGGTATTTTCCATCATACCACATAAGTATTCTCACATCACAGGTCAGACACTTAAGGCACAGCAATAAGATTGATTAAAAATGCTGCTGAAGAGAAAAAAAAAGCTATACTAACACATCTTCTGTGTTTTTCTTAAACCTACTAATCCTTTGGGTTCTGACATAGTGTATATACAGTGTAGTTAGCTATATATGTGTAGTATAGTTATATAAGTGTGCATACATAGTATAGTAAGCTATTCTCAAGATTATCCAATTTAGGCTCAAATGCTGCAGGACCATCACAGCCATTTGAGAGACCTGTTGCTATGTCTTCAAACGAAACAAAACCTAGAGGGGAAGACACATTTTCAGTAAACCTTTTCAGGGAAGCAAAGTTGGACAACATAACTTCAAGATTATTGTGCCTTTTCCAATGAAATTACATGTTCTGAGGTAAGAGAAAGCCACCTCCTGTACCTGTGTCCTTTCTCAGTAGTTCAAGCCGATGGTGTTGGTCATCATCTGTTGGAAGGTTATAAGAGATTGTCTCCTCCCTTACCTCAGGAACACACTGTCTCTTGCTTATGCCAGAACACTTTTTTAGGCAAGGCTTCTGACTTTCTCATTTCCTTTCCTGTTTTGTTTTGCAGGGATTTTAAGCTCTTGGCTTCCAAGCTCTCTTTTGCCTTTGTTTATTGCTATTTAGATTTTAGTTGTTTTTGTTAAGATGCTTCAGGCGTGGATGCCCATAAATTAAAATGCATTATTACTATAAAAAAGCTGCGTCACTGCTGAAAGCCAGACTGGCCAACATACAACTCTAAATAGAGGGCTAAGTAAGAAGTTGGATGGTATTGACCTCTACAACATGCAACACAGCAGAAAGTATCTAATCTGGGAGGTGGAAAATAGGGAGAGGAAATGTACAAAGCGGTGTTCATATAAGCTTCCGGTGGCCTGAAAAGTTAATCTTTGAAACCTGGGATGACCATGAAAACCCTTAAAACTTTCATAGGAAACTGACATGAATTATATGCTTATAAAACTGTGGTTGTTCTAAACTGTTGGGATTAAATGCTAAAACAGGCAGCATAGTTTGACTCCCATCTCAAATGAGCCAACCAACTTGAGAGAGCAGTGACTGTGCACTACCACAATTACAGGGAGAGGTTGCTTATTGCAGCAGCCATCTATGAAATGAAGAGTTCAATGATCAAATAAAACAGCCTGCTCTTTTTTTCAAGCTTCTCTTTGAATATTCAAATTAGAAGTTTTCACTTTAGTGCTTTGAAAAACAAAAAAGAAATACCCCAGGTGGTAGTGCTTGTCATTTCACTGCTGTGTTTAACCCAACTCATGGACAAACATTCAAAGACTTAGTAGTTCTCTCTGTAATTGTGAAAACCCTAGATAGGATCCATCCTGCAAAAGTGTGAGCCCTGGAAATTGTGTCATAATTTTAGAACCTAAAGAAGTAATTCTTAAGTGCGTAAGTTGTCCATGAAGTAAAGGAGATGCCTTAGAAGACTTTCAGAACAAAATTCTTCTTTCGAATGCAGATGCAAGGAAGACCTCCATCCAAGGAGTCTTCAATAACTTGCTTCTCTCCATTTATTGTACAGGGAATGTTGTCCTGTAAAATGTATTAGATTCCAAAGTTTACCCACTAGTTAGTTGCCTAATTAAGTGAGCTGGATTTAACTAATGAATGTTTTTCTTTCTATGTAGACTTTTACTCTGAGGTGCCTCCCTCGTGTGGTGACCTAAAGGTGTTTCTATACATAAAGATGCACCACACTCCTATGAAGAAAGCAAATATTGTCATTTTCCCATAAGAAAAGAGACCCACAGAAAAGGGACAAAATTACTTCAGTTAGATATGCAATCCATACTTAGCAACTCAAGTACAATCTTGTCCTTTATTTTCAGGACTGCAGAGGAATAAAGTCCAAACCTGTGGTCAAATGCTGTCTGCAAAAGACTTAAAACACAGCTAATAATCTCCCAAGCTCACAGCAAATTTAGTGAGAAAATACGTCCTAGAGCCGAAGCTCTAAAACCCACAGTCTCTCATCTTAATGTGTCTTTTTAATTTGCAGTTTATTAGTCTTGTTCATGTTCCTCTACTTTAAGCAAAAAACCATGAACTACCAGTAATTTAGGCCGTCTGGTTGCCCGTAGGTCTGAAATGTTTTCTTACCATTTCTTGGCTGGTTAGATATCTTAGCCTTTTCCAATTGAAAAATTATGGGTCCTGGTTTTGGTTTGATTTTGTTTTGTTTGTAAAATATCTGATGACCTAACAAATAGAAAACCTTAAAAAAATAGTCTCTTGGAAAGAAGTTCTAAAAGTCATGTCAGATTTGCCATAGTTTTTCCCCTTGATATAAATAACATTTCTTTTAGCCAATGGGAATCAATGCAGCAGATACTACAGGCTGATCTAAAGCCATATGATAATTACATTTGAATTCTTGCTGTCATTACTTTAATGGAAAATCCTACTTCAAGTTTTGCTAACCAGGAATCAGGCAGCACTACATACTTCTTTAAATGTCATAGCTGCTAAATTTCTGCATGAAGTCCCCTTTCTATTTTTAGCTGTGAAAAGGTACTCTGGCCTTTGTGCATACATGGATGCCTTGCATTGCTGTCCAGAGAGTACAACAGTAAACATCCCTTTCTGCTGAGAAGAGAAAAGCTGGAATATCAGCAGTCTCTCGTTTCAGGTTTTAAATATAAAAATGACTGTGTGGTATTATTAAAAAGGATATTAAAAGCAACTGAAAAATAGCAGTAGATTTTTCAAGAGAAATGAGCATCATGGTTTAACTGCTCCTCATTCTGGTAAGTACAGGTCTCAGCTGTTCCCCTGTAGGTTCCTGTCAGACCCTGGCCGTAAGTCCATCTCAAAAGGTCTGTCCTTCTGGTTACTATAAACACTGATGCAAGACTGGTCAGATTGCTGTCTTGCTCCCTCCCTCACTGCAAAGGAATCTGAAATGTGCAGTAGATTTTGCACTCCCATCTAGATGACTGCTCTGATTGGGTCCTACTAGAGGGTGGGAGTCTTAGATCTCTCTGTTCCTGGCTCTGATCTGGTTAAACACACACAAAATTCATCAGGGTTCAACTTTTTCTAAATATTTTGGGGCAAGATAATTTGGGCCACATGAACTGAATCATCTGCCATGGCATTTTCCCCTTCTACTGAACTACAATTCAGTTATTCATATGTGTTAATTAATAATCCTTCAAGAGCCAAAGCATTAGTACATCATTTATTCCTGGCTCCCAGGAAAATTATACAAGGGACTTTGTATTCATTGCTCTGTTGCCAGTAGAACTGTACTCAAAAAACAGAAAATCAGGGACAGACTGCCCATTCTATAAAAGCATTGAAGGCACACATCAGACCTTTCTTATCGTGTCCTTGAACAAAACCACACAGCCTTGATGGTCAAATGGGAGACTTCAACAAACAAATCTCATATAAACTGCCAATTCATTTGGAAAAAAAAGAAGTCCTTCCCAGGGCACTCTTCTTTCTTATCTGATATTGGAGCTTTATAACTGCTGTGTTCCTTTAACCACAAGCCTCGTTAATGAGGACTACTCAGCAATGGCTACATCTCAGCTTTGAGATAATGTCTGCAGCTGTGATTTAAGAAGGGCAGATACATCACTCCTGCAAAGATAAACAAAGCGAAGTTTTCCCAGCAGTTTCTGTTCCAGTCTGGTGGAGAGGACATAACTCAGTGCCTATGGCACTGCTCCTCGGCTGCAAGCACTTCTCTGATGCAGCAGCTGAGCTGAGTGTGCAGCATCCAGGGTGGTCAGAAGGCTTGCCTTCATACACAGGCCGTGGAGCTAACAATTAAGTCCGTTCCTTTAATTGTTCTTATCTAAACATTCTCCAGTAGCAGTTGGCTGTTTTCTCATATCAGTCTAAAGGACCTGTTTGGTTTTTTTGTACATCTCTTCTGCCCACGTGTCACTGCAAAATTAATCAAATTGAAAACTTGCATAAACATTTATTAAAATGTTCATTCCCATTCAGCAAAGCTATCTATTTATCAAAGTAATCTGTTTTCTCATGTGTAATGATCTTACCTGTCCACATGAGGAACGCTGAGAGATAATGAAACATAATTAATGTAGAGGTTTATGAATTCATTATATAAAATTCTTGCCTGTCAGCGAAGAACAGCTCATCTTCATCCTAAGATGTGTATTTCTCCCTGTCTCCAGATAAGGCACAAAGATAGCATTTGTTTTGAGAAGGTTTTACATCTATGTGCAAGTGACGACTTGAATATATAAATATAAGGGTCATTCCTCAAGAAAACAGTTTCTCCTTCAAGACTGTGTAGAATCTGGAAAGCACCCAAGTAAGATCTTTATAAAACTGTCTGGTTTTCTGGTGGTTTTGTCCTCAAACAAAACAGATGTGCTCAGGTTTTGCTGCCCTCCTCCAGTGCAGGCGCAAGTGCTGTGGTAGAGAAAAAAAAAATCTGGTAACCAAGCCTTTGATATAGAAAAACCACATGGAGTTGAGTCATAAACTGTGGACACAAGACAACTAATTATGGGTTGTGTTAGGCATGGGGAACAGGTTAACTGCTACATAATTACAATTGAGATCGCTGTAGACACAGTCAAGGAAATCCAGTTAATAGAAAGAAGTAAATGAAAATGCATTGGTATCTATAAAGGAAAACAAGGCCAGTCTGTTTTCTTTAGCTTCTTCAGTGATTTCAGTGTTCTCGATGCTTTACTGCTGCTTAAACCTTATACTTATGAAGCCTAAACAGAGGGTTATATTTCACATTCTGCTATTTTTCATGTGAATAGCAGGGAAGGAGTTAGCAAAGATTTTTTTTTTAATAAGTGCCCTGCACTGCCAGTTGAGTGAAACTCCAGAGATGAGTGACACAGTACAAACGGGGAATCTGAGAAATGGAAAGCCCTGTGAAACAGATCATCAAGTGGTGAAAAAGAGATGGGTGGTCATACCAAAAGTGTTGGTAGTAAAAGGGCTATGGGGAAAGGAGGGGCACTGGGAGTGGGATGCATTGGAGGATGCTGTGGGCAGCGGAGCCTGAGGCTGCCCTGGGCCCTGCTGTCCCAGCAGCCCTGCCAGAGCTAGGCCAGAGCTGTCTGCTCTGAGGCCACCACTTGTGGAGCAAAACCTTCTGACAACATCAAAGGAGTGAGGAAAGAGGTGAGCATCCAGACAGGCTGTTTCCCCGAGGTTTCCCTGAAGGCCTGACTCAGACTAGTTTGAAGGCTTTCCCATTTCCTCTTAGCTTGGTGGAAACTTTTATCCTGGTTCCTTGAACTCGCCCTCCGAAAGTACACACCATTTCTGAGTATACAGCTATATATAGCCTCCTTCTGCAACGACACCTCACCGTCACAGGCTGTTTCCTGTTGACTTCAGCTAAATGTGGCATTGAAGTCTGAGGCTGAGGGGTCTCTACCTGAGTGAGTAGGCAGGCAGCCAAATGGACATCCAGTCTGCTTGACCTTTCTATGGTGTCACAACTTGTGCAGTGGAGTTGCAGGCAAACACTGTGGCTCTCTGGGTTTCTCTGTTTGCCACAACGTTTATACTTTTGGTGCCACTGCGGGGATGCCATGGGTAAGCCCGGGTGGTGCGGTGCATGACAGCAGCACAGGGTATTCCTCTGCCACACCAGGCACTTCCTTCCAGCTCTGTGGCTGGGAACGTATTATTGTGCAAGAGACCCAGGTGTGGTCCTGGTCTTTCAGGTACTTGTCCTGGTTTTTGATCTGCAGCTGTAAAGGCACAGGTCTCCTCTTCAGATAATCAAGGAGGATGTCACCATGTCCTTGAGCTTTTCCATAAAAATTTCTGGCAGTTTCTGGGTCCTATAGGTACGGAAGAAGGTTTTTCTGTTTAAACATTGACAACAATGTATTTACACAAGTTAATCATGTGGGAAATTTCCAATGTGTACAAATCATTTAGCATCTCAGAAGCCTCCGTAGTTATTACTAAAAACAACTTAGTCATCTGCAGACTTTAATTAGCTGGCTGCCTGCTTCCTCCTGCAGGCCATCCATGCCTGAGATACCCCCAGTCCCAGAAACTATCCCTGGCCTTATACCACGATTCATTTATTTTTTGAGCCAAGGAACAGACTTCCACTGAGTAACCACTTCTAAGTCTTTGCCAAGTGCTTCTTGCTCTCTGGTCACTTATACTACAGCCATTTTTACTGTGGATATTTGGAGTGTCTATTAAAAAATTATGAGGGGTCGTTTTTGAACACTAATGTAAATTGTGTTTTCCAGATCAACTTTCCTGCAACTTGCCTTCAGGCTGTACTATTCCAGTCACTGACAAACTGCTGTTTCTCCCCTCACCAAACCCATGATTTAGAAAGACAGAAGCACTTCTGATTCCCCTCCACACAAAGAAACGTCACATTTCAAGAACTCAAGAATGAGTTATGAGCTTGTAGAGTTTTGCAGCCACTGCGTGTTAGAAATAACAACTAATTACAAAACTGCAAAGCAAAACATAATTACTAAGGAAGAGTATTTAAATGTCACCATAGTTTATTTTGATAGATGAGCCCATCTTGAAAATAAGGGATTTCCCAGAGGAGAAGTATACATTCTCAGGTTATTTTTTGATCTAAAGCCAATTTCTATACTTTTCTTTTTATCACGTCCTTTAAAAGGAATCATGATGCAGAGAGGCACAGGGTTAAGGGTGGAATGAACATTAAAGGCTCTTTTCACTGCAACAAGACACTGGAAACCTATGAATTTTTTTGCTGTTCCTCCTGGCAATAGTGTGATAGGATTTAAAGCAAATTTGGACCCTGATGGATGACAACTGCAGCTCCAAGAGAAAAAACAAAGATTATTTCAGAAAGCCTATTTATATATCACCAAGCAGGGACTACATACATCAAGGTTCAGGGGTCCATTTCCAAGTATTCTGACTACGAGGAATAGAAAAAGGTAAAAAAACCCCAAAAAAACCAGGAAAGCCAGCACTGTGGGGTACCTGTGAGATGTTAGATTACCCAGGCTACTTCCTGTACATGAAAGTGAAGCCAACAGCTTAGCTTTGTGATGTCTGTAGTCATATCTATAGCTGAAGTACGAGCTTTTGCGTGTGTCTATCTACTGCTGGCTGGGTAAGTTATTCAAGTTTTTGTGAAAGGCAGGTGATCACTCCCAGCTGTGTGCCATGCCCCTAACTCCAATTCTCTTCTGGGGAAAGGTCTTGAAATGACACTCAACCATAAACACACAGCTTTTATTTAATTATTTTAGGGACCTGAGGTAGTTTACAGTCTGTTCCATGTCTTGGTTGAACTAGTACATATTATAACACTGAAGTCAACTGATTTAGACTTCCATCCTTAAACACCCACCAAAACTGAGCTGAGTATCTGTCACTCCTAGATTTATGCCACAGACCAGTTGTCCCAAGACAGTTCGCAGAAGTTAAGCTGGTAGTTTCATACATGCTTCACAAATCCTCTTATATGTGCTGCTCAAGTTTAGTAAGAATACTTCTGACATTGTCTAAGCATTGTCCTTCCCTCTCTCTCCCTTTCCTTTTCTTTTAACTTTCAAGTTTCTCTCATTTTACGGTCTTATTTTGGTTGCAGGCACCCATTTCCTTCATGTTCAATTTAGGTATGGGCCACTTTCCCAGAACTAAAATGAAGGCATGAGTAAGGAAAATGGTATGCAGAGTATGAGCACTGGTGAGGAGTAGCTGCTCTCCATTACTACAAGTGAAGCCTTTATTATCACCATGACAAGCCATTCCAGAGCTACCATTAAGACAGCTTTATTTTGGCACAGGAGGAAATAATCAGTCAGTTCTTAAATTGAGTTTCAACTTTATAGACTAACACAGGGAATAAAAAAATTGCCTCTTCATTTGGGCCAGACACATGGAAGGACCACTTATCTGGGTCTCCCACAGAGCATTGCTTAACTTCTAGGCCTCCTCCAAAACATCTGGATATTTGTGGGATTGACTTCAGCTGGGTTTTTGGCCTTAACGCCAATGTGCCCATTTTAACTGTGTGGAGCTACATCACATGATACTCACTCTGTTTCCTTGATGAGTTAATCACCTGGAGTCCAAGGCCACAGCGGCAGAGAAGCAACCACTCATATTTCACACTAGCGGATGGAGAAGAGAGAACCTGGCATGTATAAAAAGTACCATTGGTTCTGTATCCCACAAGCATCTTCCTCTGCTGATTTGTTTTCTCTGTGCAATATTTTTATTTTTCTTGCCATTAACCATATCACTGGGTCCAATATGTGCCTGATGGCCATTTCTATAAAGTGCAATAGTGGCAAATGTTGGAATTATATCAGTGAAACTAAACTTTGCAATTTCTAAGGAAGCTGAAAAGTGTGTGCATGCAAGTGCTTAGGGGCTGAACTGCTTTGTCATCCCATCATGCAGCAATATGTATCGCACTGAAATTCAAAAATAAGGAGTGAGCATGCATTTTAAAAAAATTAAAAGAAAACCTAATGCTTTTTCCAAGCCCATTTGCTTATTTACTAAAACAAATGGGTAAAACTATCATCAGGAAAACACTGTTACATGACCATTGCCCGAAGTGTATTCTGACCACTGGATCGTAATTCCCTTTCTTTCCATTCCTTAAAAGTTCATTCAGTTCTAACTTCTACAGTAATGTTTATCTAGGGTACCTAATTATATAGTGCAACCTGCATCTGGAGTACTGGTTCAAGGTTATTATAGTTCTCCACAGACATAACAAAAATATTATTTTAAACTTATCCATTGAGGAAAAATGGCTGCATTTTACCACTGATAGAAGCATATGAATGTAAAATAAAATCATTGGTACTTTAGAAACATAACAGGGTTGTCTATTCAGATTAGTTTTCTCCATGACGCTTGCTGTCACAGAAGTACCTCCTTTTTGTTTCTACTGCAGACATAAGATCTGTCAAACCAAAGTTAAACTTAATAAATTAGATGTATAAAATGACGGATTATAGTGATAGGCAAATAAGAAAAGTGAATTTTTTGAATGCTTGTCAGTACATGCTCCTTGTTGGGTAGATTAGATAAGATTAATGAAAGATGAATAATGGAGTAGAATAATAATTTGATAGTTTCTTGGTACTCAATATCTGAAGAAGAAGCTTCCACTTGATCTATATCATACTGATTATATGCAGAGTACCATCACTTTTACTACAAAGAAGAAAACTTTCTTTGGCAGCAGTAGAAGGAAAGTGGGTAGATAAAACAAACTCTTTAATTCATATGTCCTTACTCATAGGTTTCCCGTCAAGCATGTTTTCTTCTTTATTTAGAATCAATACTAAGTAAGGAAAGGATAAATATATAAATCGCAAAACTCTTTCTGTGGGTGTATTGGTAGCCAAAGTAAATTGCCTGAGGTTTGGAGAGACCATGGGCTTGTTCTGTGTTTGCTCTAAAATTCAGAAGTGATGAAGGAATATTTTGCTTCAATCCCTAGAATGAGGGCCACGAGCCCTGCCGGGAGCACTGGCCATGTTTACAACATGCAGCATTCCTGACAGATCCCTTGCTGCTCAGTCCCATAGCATTCATGGCCCTGTGGAAAGGGTGAGGTCTCACATACAGCCAAAAATGGGAAGTCATGAGCCTTTGGCTGGAGCCCAGTTACAGTTTCTGCCATACCAAGCCTGTGCAAGGCAAGAACACTATAGGACCTTTGCCTAAGGGATTTGCAGTGTGGAAGTCTGATCTTGCTAACTCAAGGAGCTATTCAAGTGCAGAGGTAAAAATAGTCCTTGAAAGCCAGCAATGACTTTAAAGAATGTGATTAAAATCATTTTACTGACAGTGGACTGAATTAATTGTACTCATACCACCCCCCACACCAAAAAAATATTTCACTGTTACCAGGCACATACTGCTATTTTGTCCATGCCAGTGCCCTTATGTGAAATGAATGCAGTAAAATGCCTTGGTGATGATGTGATAGAGTTGTGAAAGTTCACATTTTTGGCATATCCTAGGAACTCCACAAAAAGTTAAGCAAGAAGTACAGAAACTCTTAATTTTAAAAATAATGCTTCTGGTTAGTTGCTCAGGTAAGGCAGTCTTCAGATAATGAAGTCAGTTGGGACAAACCATAAGTTTATTAAAGGTATGATGTAATGCTACTTGAAAGCTCCTGGGACTTTATATGTGTGCCAATATTTTTTACTCCTCTTAATGATCAGAAAGACCCTACACTTTTATCTGGGTAAAAATAGTATCAATATTAAAATAAGTTTGGGAACATGGGAATTGATACTTCCAGGTATTTGAAGTAAAGTAAGTTAAAAAAATAAGGAAGTATGAAATACATGTGTATGGCATAGGAACTTCTCCCTTCCTTTAAAATCAGGAATGTTCAACCATTCAGCTAGATAAGCCTGGTCAAGTCACTGCAGAAAACTCTTTCCCCTCTCATAAAAAATTTTAACACATGAGAGGTTAAATATCACTTCAAAACAGCTGAGTGTACCCATCTAACTGGGTCTGACAATTAGTAAAAATTGTCAGAAATGGATCAATATCCTAAAGAATTATTGTTTGCATTATGTTACTATACAGTTTGATCAACCTTCCTTCCTTCCTTCCTTCCTTCCTTCCTTCCTTCCTTTCCTTCCTTCCTTCCTTCCTTCCTTCCTCTGCCCATTCTGAAAGTTGCAAGAAAATCACCTGAGCACTCAGGATGACCATGAGGCTTTATTGGCTCAGCTCCTAAGGAAATTAAACTACTTTGAGGAATTTTCAAATTTTGCATAAAATTACCTGGATGCCAACCCACATGTTTAGATGTGGGACAGATGAAAATTCCTCTCATGGGAGATGTGGAAGGCCAAATGATGAGACAATGCACTCCTTGTGCTTGTTTCCAACAATGACAAAAACAGGAGGTGGTGACATAAAGGAGACTATCTGGGATTACAGGCTGCCTGCACTGGTGCCGTGTTTTTGTTGCATGTCTATCCATAACTAAAAACATAGCTAAACTTGTCATAAGGTTGGTCCTTATGCATGTACAAAAGGTTCAAAAAAACATAGTTCTGAAATAATTTGGTTTCAGGGGGACTGACACCGAATTCACAGAATAATTTCTTTATGAGAAAAAATGCTGGTACAAGAACGGAGATGGCATGAAAATAGTGTTGGGGTAGCTGGGACAGAGGTGTGAGTGGCACAGATCTTAGGCAACAAATGTTCATGAACTTGTTTGCAAGATGTTGGAAGAAAGTTGAAAAAAATCTCAGACAAGATTTCTTATGGAACAAACACAAGAAAAAAAATTATCATTCCAGAGTGGAAATTCTGGAAGACATTGACAACATTTCCAATCTTGTTTCATTGTTTATTCCAAGCTTTAGAAATATACTAAGAAAAGTATTCACTCTCTACAGTATCCAGAATAGGGCAAATAAAAAGTATGATGATGTTTTAGGTCTAAAATGATACTAACAGTGGTCTCTTGTTTGACATTTAAGACCCCACCCGAACAGTATAGGACTTAAAAGCCCCACAGGTCATAGGAATAAAAAGAAAGAGAAAAGTAGAAAGAGTTGCAGCAGCAAGATTGGCAGGCAAAGGGAAGGTGGGGCCATGGGTCTCTTCAAGCCTGAGATAGAGTAAGTGGATTTCTTGGAGCTGAGGAAGCGCCTTATTAGAAATGCCAGGAGAGGAAGGAAATTTTACAGCCCAGACAGAGAGTACGGCTAATGGACACAGGCCAGACTGGAGCAGGTAGGATGCGGGAGCTGGGGACAAATTCGTCAGTGCAAATGGATACATGAAAGAAAACATTTCAGGCTGTCAGTCAAAAAAGGGGGGAGAATTTCATCCCCGCCAATTAAATCATAGGAGACCTTGCGGTGAGATCATTATTTACCTAGAGGGTGGGAAGGACCTCAACCAAGCAGGGTGCTTTCAGCCTGGGGCTCCATCCACAGAAAGATCATCACAAAGTCGAGTGGTGAAAGCAAACAGCAGCCAAACTGAGGCCAGACAGGTCCAAATTTGATAAAATTGCTCAGATCCAGAGAAACCCCACGTTTTTCCAGACTTTCAACAAAGCTATTAGAGAGACAACTGTGAGAACTGGCAAACTGCTGCCATGACATGAGACTCCTGCTGAACCCAAGCTAAAGGAAAATAGCAATTAAAATTTTTTTAAATCCTTTCTTTCACTTACAGTAATCAGGGAAAGCTGAAGTAATCAATCCAATGCAGTACAGTATCTAGAGTTCCTCTTAGTCTGAGTCAAAGCTCTACAATTCATTCACTGAATTAGCTGTATTAGCCGTCAGTATTTTCTAAATCACAAAGAAAATGTTTTTTATATGAGATTTTCATATGAGATAAATGTTCACATGACAGCAAAATACTCCCCAGTACACTAGGAAGGCTAAGGAGAATTGCTTATTGTCTGAGATCCCAGAGCTCTTCCAGGCCTCCCTGCCACGCCAACAGAGTGCAATGGATGACTCTTCTCTGAGGGCTGCACTTCAGTGTCTGTTTGGCTGGTTTTAGAGTGCATTCCGTATTGTCCTTTTCACACCTACAGTCAGAAGCTCCTGAAGACCATCACTGAATTCCTCTGAAAACAAAGCTAAAAGAAAAAGAGGAAAGGGATGAAACACCTGCCTTCTGTTTTCAGTGTTTTTCTATTTCAAATAATACCAAAATATGTGAGAATCATTTGTTTCAAAGAAGAAGTAATGTAAATGATTCATTTTGTTCTACTTCAAACTAGGAGACAATAGGATTACTTTGGAAAATTTGCCCCAGTTCTTTGTTTTTTCTTGAGTATCACTAGCAAAAAATAAAAACATACTGGAAATCGTTTTTTCGATTTCAAATGCTTGAGAAGTTTTCATTCAGAAAACACTACACAAACGATAAAGCATGTGGATATACTGGCAACCTGTTTGGGTTTTAATGAGCATCATGTATATTTTTACTAGGGAGAAAGGAGTTCCTGTGTTTTTTTTCCAATATACCATTGCTTTAGTGGGAGTCAAACGTGAAATGAAACCATCATGTTAACCGAGAGGATACCAAGATGATAGTGTTCTTCGGTTGTTCCCAGCACTAATACTCACTTGAAAGCAGTAAGGAGACCTTATTTCCTTTGTGGGGGGTTTATTTTAGCATTTGAAATATGGTAGATAGCATAATTGGATTTTAAATATCTGATCCAAATTTATTTCAGGGGACTGAGTCAAAACAAATACAAATTCAAGTTTGTCTAGTGCATCTAAAAACTGGCAGCACACACATTTCAGGACCTCACCAATTACAGCACTTCACTTATTTCTGAAATAGCTGGCTGCATATTATTTCTATCTAAAACCTGGTCCCACACTTTCGGGCTTAGTTGCAGATTCGTAAGTGTTTGTTCTGTTATTCAATCATATTATAAAATGAACCACATTTTCCAATAACTACTTCATGTTCCCTATTTCATTTTTAATTGCGGCATTTCTTCAAACATCAGTTCTCCCACAGGATTTCAGTTTCGGACCACTTTTGCAAGCCACTAAAAACGATGAATTCTTGAAGTTTGCAATCTGAGCTCTCTTTAAGCCCACATACCAAATTCTTATCCAAAACCATGTCAAAGAAGCCAAAACCAACCATACCACTTCCTAGGTCTAAGTTGCATAACAAATAGGTCTGAACTCTCCCATAAAATAACATAGCTCCCCTGGCCTGTTGCATTTTTAACAAACAGACAGTTATCTCAATATCCATGGTACATTGTCTTGCACCATGCAAACATGGGCCTTTTGTCCATTGTATCTGGTCTTTACTCTTGCATTTTAAAGCATCTGATTTCCCATGATCTGATGACATTCTTTGTCACTCAAATACAGGAAAAAAGATTTTGTGATGACTGACAGGGTAGTTTTCATCAGCTAAACCACCTTTTAATCTTCATTTCAATTTTTGAGTGTCCAAAACTGCCAGATGCTGCTGGTTCTTCTCTCATAACCATATGCACTCTTAAAGACCCTTCTCTGCCCTGTGTTGCAACCTCTAAGACATCCCACGCTCTCTCAGAGAAGTTTATGGGTCTTTCAATGTGGTCCTAAAGAATTCACAGAAAAATCTCAGGCCAGTAATTCAGCTTTCTGAGGAAAAAGACAGATCGTTATTACAAAGTCCACATGTGAAGAGAACAATCAATCATCATTTTCTGGTGCAATGGAAAAGAAAAAGGCTAGCAAGGATGAGTTTGCTGCCATATGACTAATGGTGGCTGGGATCCAAGCAATCACCACATCTCAAGCAGGTCAAAAAGGACAGGCACCTCAGCTACATCTCCTATCACCATTCTGTCGCACCACCAAAAATATCAAATTCCAATTTTTTTCTCTTATATGTTGTAAAACACTTTGAGTGGAATTAGTTCTTTTACCTAACTTCTCCTGAAAGGTTTTCCTTCTGGGACCAAAGTAATGAGTTTGTCACTGGGTTGCATTTGAAAATTGACTCCAGGCTAAGATGCAAAGCCAGTCTCACGTGCTGCTGGAGGCACAGCAGAGATATGAGATAAGGAGCTGCAGCCTCTTCCAGTTGCCACCAACCACTGCTGGTCAAGGGTCCTGTAACCCTTTGAGCAGCATGTGGGGGCATGTAGGGAGCACTGAGGTGGTGGCAGTGCTGCCCACCTCCAGTGTCTTTGAGCCTACTGTGCTGCACGCTTCTGGCTCCAGGTTCCTGCCATTATTCCTCCTGTGACATGCATGGAGCCCATGTTTCAGGGGCATCCCCTGCATCCAGGCTGGGGAGTACTTGTGAACACTTAAAGAAGAGAAATTGGGGAGATTTTTTTGAAACTCTGATAGCCAGCTACCCTGG
Source organism: Oreocharis arfaki (assembly GCA_013398015.1). Lineage (NCBI taxonomy): Eukaryota > Metazoa > Chordata > Aves > Passeriformes > Paramythiidae > Oreocharis > Oreocharis arfaki. Next base: position 101,597 of record VZRR01010567.1, on the reverse strand, counting down.
TCCATATGGCAAAGGAAAAGCGAGCTCATTTTTTGCTGAGCAAACTGAGTTTGCAGTTCGTGTTTCCATACAGCACTTGAAACCCTTTGTCAGTATCTCCACCACTTTCCTACATTACCGTTATAGGCTTCTTAATCTTCCCTTCTGTCACACGGTTGCTCACAAAGCTTATCTCCCTACAGCACAGATCATTCTTGCTTCTTTTAGGCCAGGAATCCTCAGATCTTTCAGGAAAGTCAGTCAGAGCAAGATGAGACTGTGTTTTGCTTTCATATCCGGTAAGAGGCCAGATGCATTTCTTCCTACACTGTAATGAAGAATGCTAATGGAAAGGCCTGGGCTAGATCTTTCTTTTTCCCATTCAAAACCATCTCTTTTGGGATCTGTGTTCCACAAACAGCAGGTGAATAGATGTGTCTATAATGCATGAATGAAACTTCTCAGAATATTGAAAAAATCTGTGTCCATTAATCCCAGAAGAAAGCCATTTGCATGGCTCCCTCAGCCAGGAATCTGTAGAGTCCCTTGGCTTAGGAGGGTCATGGGAAAAGTTTGTAAATGGAAGAAGTACAAAGGAAAAGCAAGAAAACTGCTGAGTATAGAGAAACACAGTTAAGGGTGGACCTACACTCTGGTTCAGCAGTTAGTTCATAAGCCTTCAATATATAGCTCCTTTCAAGCCTCAGCAGTCTCCACAATCTTCAATATATTTATGATTCCACATCAGAGGAGTATTACAGCAACCTCCTTTTGGGTGGTCAAAATGTTGATGATTGTTACAGGTCTGCATCTGGCAGACAAAGTTATATGTGCCTTGACATGACCATAAAAACTGGTTCTGGACCGAGTTTGTCCTGGAGAGTCCAGGTATGGAGCTGGAATATGCTGAATGCTGTATTTCACCATGCTACAAGAGTCAGTTATGCTTTCTCAAGGAGGAGTGCTGGTATAAATTTTGCCAAGTCTTCTGGCTGCTTTCCCTACTCAGTTCCTCCTGTCTGGCATAAGTGGTGAGATCTCAGCCAGGGCTTACGTTCATCAAAGTGGTGTATCACTCATCATCCATGTCAGAAACAAGTGATGCAGGAACTGAAAGTCATCAGTGAATTGGATGCACGAAAGCCAATATTCCTTCCTAATCTTTTATACAAATGTCTTCATACAAAAGCTAAGCCAGAAACAACGGGGATATAAGTTACTTGGGGAATACAAACTATATAGGTCCCAGTTAATCTCCTCTCCCAAAAGAAAGACTGGATCTGCAGACCATTATCACAGGTACTTTCCTAAGATTTCCTTATGTTTACAGATAGTCACAGTAATTCTACGTGAGCTTCCAAACACAGGTCCAATGCCACACACTATAATGGACAGCATAAATTAGTGCTCAGTAAGATTGTTCTGCCATGGAGTGCATCAGGCACAGCATCTGGGCTGTGTCCAGCTGGGAAAGGGACGCAATTGTCCTGCTCTGCTCTGCTCTGCTCTGCCCTGCACTGCACTGAGGCGGCCTCACCTCAAGTCCTGGGTGCAGTTTTGGGCACCACATTACTAAAAAGACATTAAACTATTAGAGAGCATCCTGAAGAGGGCCACGAGGATGGTGAAGCATCTCAAGGGGAAGCCTTATCAGGGGCAGCTGAGGTCTCTTTGTTCAGCCTGGAGAAGAGGAGACTGAGGGGAGACCCCACTGTGGTCTTCAACATCCTCACCAGGTGAAGGTCAAGTACTGATGTCTTCATTCTTGTGACCCAGGACCCAAGGGAATGGCATGAGGTTGTATCAGAGGGAGGTTTAAGTTAGATGTTAGGAGAACTTCCTTCATCCAGAGACTGGGTGAGCACTGGAATAGGCTCTCCAGGGACACGGTCACAGCATTGAGCCTGCCAGACTTGGGGTGTTCTGTGAAGGACCAGGACCTGAACTCAGTGATCCTAATGGGTCCCTTCCAACTTAGCATATTCTATGATTCTTTGCTTATTCGCTTTTTAATTATCTACAGTGCAAAGTTCCTTATGACTTCCATGTATATATCTGGTTGAGAGTGTAGAAAATGAAAGCAGGAAAGTGAATTCCAAATAGAGCCATTCTGCATGCAGCTACACAGAAGCACATTAAATTAAGATTACAGTTGGTATCTGTAATTTTGATGCTTCTTAGCATCTAATAGGCTGTCTTGCAGTGAGCTTTCTTTATATGAAGGTGGTGGGGGAGTGCTGTTTGCAATTTTTAAGGTTCTTTGAAAAGCCAGCAAAATCCTCTCCTCAATTACTCTATGTGGAATCATATTGACAGCATGGACGGATCATTGGCAGGGCTGAAATTCCTACCCAGAGAAAGTAAGACCAGACAGTCACCTTCTGAGTGGGCCAGCTTTCTAAGGGAGCATGAGACACAGTCTGAAAGTGAACTGCACAGATACTTTTTACATGGAGACAGAGCAAGTCTCAGCAACTGGGTGTAATTTCAAGTCTTCATGGTCACAGATCATATGTGCCAATTTACAAGGCCTTCCTTTATTGTTTTTCTTTTCTCCCTTGACACATTTGTGACCTTTTTTGCTTTATTCCCTCTAATCTCTTCTTATCACAAAGCTTCCTTTTCCTGTCTGTCTGCATGGGAAGTCCCACACTGAAACATTATTCAGCATAACACTAATTACTGTTCCCATCCTCGGTCTCTCCTGTTTCTTCTTTTTCTGCCAATTTCATTATTCTTTTCTTCCGTGTACATGACCCTGGGTCTACAGCCAGCCTCTCCAAATCAGTTCTGTATCTAGTGAGTCTGCTTTCCACCCGCTTTTTTCATCTCCTGGGGTCCTTGCTTCAATCTTTCCTTTCCTCCAACCAGTTCTCACAAGCTGCCATTCCTAATCCTCTCCTTAGGCTGCTCAGTCATCTCTCCCTAAGTCTCTCTTCATCCAGACTGACTTCTCACCTGCTCTGCTTTCTTTTGTGACTGCCTCTTCATTCCTAGTGTCTAAAGGTGACCTATGTCCTTGCACTCATCCTTCTTTATGGCTTTTCAGGTGGCCAGCAGAAGTTTCTTCATCCCTGTCTTTGTTCTGCTCTGATCTTGTCAGTCTTAGCAGCTTTTCATATAGCCCATTCTTTCTTATTTTAGGTTATGGCCTCCTTCCTTTCCCAACAAGTTTATCCTTTTATTTTCTTTTTGACCAAACCCACAAGCTCCCACACTTTTTCAGCTTAAGCTCTTGGTCCTCTTTGGACATATATCCGAGATCTTGGTCTTTTCTTGCCTGGACAGAAGAGAGATGGTTTCTTGCTCTCTGTGGACCTGGCAGTGTGTGGGCACAGGAGGCACCAGTCACAAGCCATCTTGCTGCAACTTTTAAAAGCATTTGCAAGGAAATCCTGGGTTGGTAAGAATGCAGAAGGCATAAATTACTCTGTGGAGATAATGCAGTTGGCCTGCAAAAGGTAGCACGTGCTCAGGAGAGACAGGAGTTTTGAGGAATTCATCTGCCAAACTCTACCATATTACTAAAGAATAGCGTTTAAAACTCAGCCAAATATGGGCAAATGCTTATGTGTCTGGCACCAGGAGGTCTCCAGCCTGCCAACCTCCAAGTCAAAGCACGGAGTAGCCAGCGTTTCCAAAAAAGAATTCTTACAACCAATTCATTAACATTGGCAAAACAATGTCTTTTTTCATAATCTTTTTTCTGGGAAATAGCATAACCATTTCTGCTGAAACTTTCCAAAAAAAATCTAAACATAGGCAGACACCCAGCATAAAAATTCACAAAGTTATAAATAACCAGAGTAGGAATTTATAATTAAAAGCATTGAACAAATTTCCAGTATTGGATAGCATAGTATCGATGACAACCATTTTTACTGCTGTAGCCCCAAAAATGTTGCTCAGGGACCACAGCTCCACTGTGTACAATGTGTGCAAACATGGAACAGGGATATGTCTGCTATATTGTGTTTCCAAAGAGTTCATAACGCAAATTTTAGACAAAAGAACACAAACAGATCCAGAGACATGGGGAGTGCAGGAAAACAATACAAAAATCCTATTCAGTGTGACTGGCAAATCATCCCAAGGTACCATCAGTCTACGTATTGTCCTACTTTTCATGGGCATTTCGAAAAATAAGAGATTTTAAGGAAAGTGAGGCTTGATCAGGGGACAATGAGGTAGCTCTGCAGATACTTTCAGAGGCATAGGCTCAGGATAGGAAAAAGCATGGAGGAATTTAGGTGAAAGTAATGAGTCATGCTGTGGACCTGTGGGCTAATGGCATCCAGCCGTGAGAGGGACACTGGACTGGAAAACAAGCCAGTTAAGGATGGCACCCAAGGAGTCATCTTAATTTTTGGGATTTCCACATGTGAGTATCCCTGTGACTAGAAGGGACTGTATGACTTAAGGACCATTATTTCCCTTTCCTTTCACTTTCTTGAGAGGGAATGTTCTGCTTCTCCCTTGTGCACATTGGAAGGATGCTGAAAATCCTCTTTCTTTGTCCCCCAAGACAGATTGGGTGGAGGTAAAAGAAAGCCCATCTATAGCTCTAAATAAAGTGGGAATTTGTGGGATAGAAGTGCCCTTATCAGCTTGATTCTAAAGCCTGAAACTCTCCACCATCCTAAGCGATGCTGTTCAGCGATGCTGTTCAGCGATGCTGTTCAGCGATGCTGTTCAGCGATGCTGTTCAGCGATGCTGTTCAGCGGGGCTGTCGCGGAACCCAGGAACTCTGAGCGCTCAGCTCGGGAGTTCGTGGCGAGGGCCGGAGTCGGGGCGCCGGGTGTTTGCCCGGCAGAGACGCCGTGTCGGGTCCCGCTGCGAGCGGCCGCGGCCCTCGGGCCAGCGGGAGCAGCCCGGACACCGGCAGGCGGAGAGGGGGGAGCCGAGGGGAGCCTGGTGAGGATCCTGAGGGACGGGGCCGAGGAGAGCCGAGGGGATCTTGAGGGACGGGACTGAGGGGGCCGCGGTGAGGCTCCTGCGGGACGGGACTGAGGGGGCCGCGGTGAGGCTCCTGCGGGAGGGGACTGAGGGGGGCGCGGTGAGGCTCCTGCGGGAGGGGACTGAGG
>VZRR01010567.1:44257-96322 GCA_013398015.1 Oreocharis arfaki | reverse complement strand
ATGGGCCCTACCCTCCTGCCACCGCCCCCATAACACGTGCCCGACCCCTCCTGCCACCGCCCCGTAACATGGGCCCTACCCTCCTGCCACCGCCCCGTAACATGGGCCCTACCCTCCTGCCACCGCCCTGTAGCTTGTGCTCGCCAAGCCAACACCTGTGGCTGGCCTGCCGCCAGCACCCACCACGCCTGCCATTGAGCCATGCCTGCCACAGCGTGTGTGGGCAGCAGATCTATCCCACCTAGTTGTGAGGGTGGCTGGCCGTGACTGGCATGGTCTGTGGGTGACAGGGTAGCATGCATCGCTCTCCCTGTGCACAAAGCACGGGAATGGCACATCATCCAGAGGGGCAACGGCGGTGGAGATCTCACCTTGAGCGTGGTGCCAGCACAGCCAGCATCCAAACATCCAGTATCCCAACTCCAGTCCCTGAAAGGTTCTGAGACAAGTGGGTGCTGAAGAAGAGGGCCATGAGCCTTTCCTGCTGCAAGCCACCCTGATCCCTCTGCAAGTGCCCTCAGGCTGAGCTCAGTGTCATCTTCATACCTAATGGTGTGCCAGAGGTTTGTGCTACTCAGCTCTTGGCTCTTGTTATCTCTTGCAGGTGGCTTTAAATTGATTTCAGAGCCTTGCCTGCAAACCTGCAGCATCTTTAGCTCCAGTAATTTAGATTTGACCGAGACGTCCATAGTGAATGTTGTAGTGAGCCTCTCCCTGTGGAAAGAATCCCTTTCTCTCTGATGGGTCAGCTTTGGCAGGAAAAGGAGCTCTTCCAAACGCCTAAGCCTCCTTTCCAGAAGCAGTGAGAGGGCTTCCCAAAACAGTCCTTCAGCAATCCTTGAACATGCATCCTGCTGAGAACACACATCCTGCTAGCCCCACCAAGCTGTCTCTGGGGGGCATAAATATTCCCTCCTGCAGTAACCAGCATCTGGGACCCGAGTGGCTGGCCAAGATCAGAGTGCATCATTGGAGGGGATGCAGCAAAATGAGATGATCTCAGCTGTTTGTTCACATTGAAAAATTGTTGAAAAAATAATATTACTATTTCATTGCCAGTGGCTTGGTGTGGCCTGCTTTGCTGCAAATGCTTGGTTTTGGCTCATATTTTCAGCTCCTTTCTACCACATATTCATAAAGTTTCAGGGGGAAAAGATTCAGATAACTTTCTGATGGATTTTGCCATTATTTTCATGCTGAGTTTTCTGAGAAAAAGATGCCCTTCACGATAGATCAAGAGGTGAAGAATCCGTAACTTCCCTTGGCAATTTGATCCAAGGACTAACTGCCCTCTCAGTTAAATTTTAATTACTAATTTCTAATTTGCATTTCTCTGGCTTTATCTGTAGTTCTGCCTTTCTCCCCTCCCCCCTCTATTTTTAGTACTTGGTAGAAACTCAATCCCATATTTTCTCAGTTGTTTTGGGGTTCTTTTTATTAGCTAAACTGGCTAAGCCTATTACAGTTACCATTGTAAGTAATATCTCTTGAGCTTTGACAATTTTTATTCTTTCTAGTATCTCCTCCAATTCTTCAATATCCACGCTGAAATGTGAAGTGTTGGTTTGTACAAATATTCTGCAGTTTCAGTCCAATCAGGAAGACCATGGACAGGGGAAAATCCCAAGACCCCTGGCTCCTGTGTTGCCATATCTAGACACATCTATGACCATATTGGCTCTTTTATTAAGGATTCATAGTGAAAGCTTATACGTCTCTCTTCTGCTTTCCAGCATTTTTGCTGTTTTTTCTGCAACCATTGACTACATTTTTATTTCTTGACACACTGTTTTCACTTGATTTTAATGAAAGTTAATCGATTTGAAAAGGCATGGCTTAAGAAATTATCTTGTTTTGTTTTGTTCTATAAACATTACTTTTTACTACAAGACAAACCCCATTTGCTGGTAATTCGCAGTGACAGCTACTTTATGAGCTTTGTGGTGGTAATACGTGGAGTCAATACGTGCACATTTCAGGTAGATGTGAGCATATTTTCTGTCCTCGTTGTCAGAGGCTGAGGGCTGAGGAACAGAAGTGGTTCTAACAATTGATGGCATTATGGGCTTTGATGAGTAGCTGTGTGCATGCCCTTAGACCATGACAAACATGAGATAAAGCCTCAGTAGAAGACATGCACATCATTTTACATGCGTACTTCTAGACCACTGGGAATTCATCTTGCGATTCCTTGATCTGTGAGAAGTCACCTATTTATCTGAGTCCTGGGTTAGGGATGAGGTCTCGGAAGTTCTTCCATTAGCACATCTCCAGGACTATATTTTCTCTGGAAACACTAGTGTGAAATAACCAAATAGCACAGTAGTTATCAAAAAATATAGAGAAAATGTATTTAAAAAGAAGATTTGAAAAACATCCACATCTGCATTCCCAAAGAAGCTGATTGCTTACATCTGTCTCTTTGGGCATTTTTTTATCAGATCTGCCCGTAATTTCTGTTATCTCAGCAGAGGCAATATCTGTGTTGTGGCCAGGGATCTCCCTCTTCAGATCTATGAAGAAAGAAAAAGGCAAAAATCAATTCGGCATCACTATCCACAAAGGTTCCTTCTGCTTCTCCTGCCAGTTTTCTCCAGCCATTTACACATAACATTTGTGAAAAAATTTAACTGTTTTCAAGAGGGGTATATAAAACTGCCTTATGCCAGCAGAGGAGATTCACTTTATTGGAATAATGGTGCACACTACTGTGATTTGCGCTCTTTTAACTAGGTTGATTTCAGACAAAATTAAAGCTGCACCAAAAAAAAAAGAGAAAAAAAAAGTTGGCAAGTGCTAAAACAGCCCACTGAGATTTTAAAGACTCTTACCAATGATTAACTGCTTTCTTAAAACCACTTAACTGCTCACTTCTGAAACCTTACCCTTCAGATCCTTCTCCATACAGAAGACAAGTACCCAAACCTCCACTTGCAATCCTCTTTTATTAATGTTCCTTGAAGCACCTTTTGGAAAATATATGAATGGTGGTTTCAGATCATTTGTAATGATCTTGCTCTTCATCAGAGTCCCTGGATGCATCCTTCCACCATACTTTGAGATAAAAGTGTGTTGCAAATCACTTGTAAATAAAACAAGACAGCAGAGATGAAACTGAGAGCTTAAGGCAAAGGATAGAAACTGGTGCTCACCTTGGTGGGACACTCCTCCCCAGTAATAGAAATTAAAGCTGGCACTTCTTCTGTTTTCCTCTGCTTTTTGTTTTGTTTTAAATAGCAAAGTAGCCATTATTGCTACAGCTAACACAGTAAGGGGTTAGGGTTGGCAGAGTATGAACACTGTTACTAACTGCTTGCTCTCGGTCTGCCCATTTTCAACTTCAGTCATGCAGTTTAAACTGCCTACACTCTGCGTCCTATCAGTAATATCCCTACCTTCAGTGGATCTGCACACCTAGAAATATGGAAGTGGGAAACCTTTCAAATGGGTGTAAAAAGATTGAAACCAAAAGGTTATTCTTCTCTTTCAAAACACGTCCTTCTGAAATCTTATACAGAAAGCATTATCCAAATGATAAACAGGGTGAATTAACCTACACTTTTTCCTCTGAGAGAACCAGATCAATTATTTCTTGTTAGGGATAGAATGTTTTCTTACATTTGTCCAGCTGCTTGGCAGTTTTGTCAACCTTGCTACATTCAGCCCGAGGCGATGGGCATAGGTGAGTGCAGGGGCAGCAATGCACTGCTTGATTCTGTGAGTGCACTCTGACCTCCAAACTAGGTACAAAGAGACTCTCTTAAGCTACTTGTAAGGCCAGTTTTGAAGATAAAACCCTACGCTACTTAGGAAGGTAAAAAAACTGTTGCTAATCTCTGTGAAACGGTGTCTCCTCAACATTGGTGCAATCAACTAATTTCTTCATTGCTGAGAACATTTTAATATTGTCCTGTAGGGAGAAGGCTATTCCAGCTTTACCTCCTCGTTGCACTTTTCCTCAAGAAATAATTTATCTGTCTCTTCCTTCTTTTCCTCTTTCTTCCCTTTTGTGTGTGTGTTGAGGTAGTCTACCAAGTTTATTGTGAATTGCTATAAATAGTAGTGTTCAAGGAACCTTTCTACTTGCCTTAATCCTTGTGCCCAGGACTCCCTATATGCACATAGCACATACATTGACTCCAAGAGTTTAGTTTAAACTGCATCTTTCAATACTTTTTGATAAAAAAGACCACAAGCTATTGCAGACCATGCCTGGAGCTGACAGCGGTGCCTTTGGGGGGTAACTCCTACCAGGGCAAGGAGTGATCTGGGAGGAAGGAGCCATCTTGATGCTGAATGCTCTGCATTTTTGACTACTTGGAAGCATTAAGCAACCTGACAGCTTGCCCATAATTAAAGGATTTACTAAGATAGCTCTGTGATAGAGTCTCTGCAATGCTGAGATGCAGTAGCACTTTTTCTTTCTGCTATCATTTATATTAACTCCCAGAGGAAAATGAGTTGTGCTAATTAGGACTTGTAAGTCTAAATGCCAATATGTAACTGCAAGGTACAGAGGAAAAAGCCCTTCAGGAATGATTTCTTTCCTGTACAGGAGAACACGCAGCAAAACATTTATGTAAACGGTTAGTCCGAAGCCAGTGGAAAGGCAGGAAACAACCATTTAAAAAATCTATTTGGTAACATTTATCTGTTGCAGAATGAATTTTGGACATTGCCTCTTCTTGAATAAACACTTGGTTTTTGTTCACTTCAAAGTATCCTGCAGTACATCTGAGTCTATGTTGTTCATATCAATAGAGAAGGGAAAGCAAAAGACGAAGGTAAAAGGCATTTTCACTAATTCTAATGCTAAAAGTTAGACATTCAAGAACACAGATATTTGCTGTTTTTAATCTCTCTGAACTCTTACCTTTCCATGCAACTGAGATATAAACTAAATTACTTAAGCATAGTAAGATATAAATAACTTCTAGTAAACTGCATTTTCATTAAGTGGTTAGTTAGATATTGATGTTTAAACAACTGTAGACAGAAAATCAATAATGAATGTAGCAGTTTGGAGGAAAGTCTTTAAAAATAGCGTTTCTTTTAATGTCCATAGCAAAGGGAAAAAAAATCAGTGATATTATTACCTGTCCAAAATAGCCAACCTATAGCTAATTTCTTTCGTTCGATTAAATATGATCTTGAACAAGTTATTTTTACTTTATTTGATATGACATAGCTTTGAATCAGTATTTATAGAGTGTGACAGCCAAGAATTGGAAGTACTGATTAAAACCAGCAGCAACTAAGGCCCAGGAAACAGGGTGAACTATAAAGTGCACAGACCCTCTGCACAAGCTGTACAGCACAATATTTTCCTACAGAACTGAAAAATAACTGAAACCTGCAGATTATTTGCAACAGTTTAATGCAAAGACTCATGTAACTAGAACAAATATTTCTTCAGTGTTATGAAAATTGGGATATAGGTTTCTTGAAACACGCCTGACATCCACGAGTCTGTTCCTCATGCCCAGCCTTCACTGCCCACTGAATCCAGGCTCTCATCTGTGTTGGTCTTAGCCATTAATGTTCTCCAGTCAAGCATACAAAACCTACTGACCCCATCTTGGATATGCTTTAACTCAAGATGGATTTAACACAGGGAAGAACCTGGTAATATAGTTATAGAGACTGGGAAAGTCCTAGTGTGCCTCAACAGATAACACACTTGGACACTCAAGGAATGCAAAGCCAGGCAGGTTGTAGTAATATATGTTGTACTTTGTTGTCTGTCCTAATCTGGGTTAACCTAGATTCTCAAAGCGAGGTATCTGTCATACAAGCAAGAGCTATTACTAACTCTCATCTACTGCCTGAAAATCATGCATTGTGAAACACTGCAAGAAAGGACTGTTAGGGGATTTGATTCTCAAGAAAAATACAGATTTGAAGTCTGTATATATTTGTAGCTGTGACCTGACAAACCTATAACTTGCCAGATAGAAGTTTGTAATAACAATTTGGTCCCTAGCAGAGTGGTAACTTCCAGTTGAAACTATTTAGTAACAAATATTCTCTTGGCAAAATCAAACCATTTTATGGTAAAAATAACAACTTCATGAAAAAGCAGAATTGTTTTTCTACTGAGCAAATATGAAAATGAAATATTTGGTTTCAGGTTTGCTTGGATAAAATTGTTTTGTTAACCAACAGCATGTTCCAGCATCCATGCTCAGGACTCACAGCTGCCTACGTGCAGGCAGCAGTTCTGATCATGGGTGCCAGAACTCTGTCCCAGAGCAGAAGGGAGGTGTTTAATTCCACAGAGGAAGCACAGTGTTGGACATGATGTTCTTATTGTTGTTCCTGTTGTCTAGCTTGTGGTCTCTCCACCTCCTTCCTCCTCCGTCCCAAGCTGTCAATCCTGTTCTGGGATTTTGGGCTCTTCCCAGCCCACGTGCCCAAGCAATGCCCTTGGGCTTGTGAATTCTTCCCAGTGAATGGGTCTTTCCTTGCCAGTTTGCATCCAAATCCCCTGATCTTTCCATCCTGTTTACTTACCCCAGGTTTTAATCTAACATTTTTTCTCTTGCTCAATTTCCTGCTTGCACTTCTCCTCTTTCCTTGGCTGGTGCTCTGTTGTGCCTTCTGGGCATAGTTATTTCCTCATTCTATTGACTAATCCTGCAGCCATCTTTGTGCTATTGGAGAGCTTCATCCCTTGTATGCACATGCCTTCTTCCAGGCCATCACTAGGCACTGGAGGCAGTCTAGCTGGCAATACTAATCCTGGGAAACAGAAACTGGGATTCAGTCTGTCAGAACTTACAGGACAGAAGACTCTTAAAGAGAGAGCTGAGAACAGGAAGGGGAAGAGTGGAGAACAAAATATCTCTTGAAAATACAGAGGAGAAAAAATGAAAAAACAGTAGTGAGAGAATAATCAGTTTCAAACTGACTTTGAAACAATGGCATGAAAATCTAAAGTAAAAATAATAATATAGCTTTAGCCTTCCAACTTCCAAAATGACAAGAAGCTTTCTACTGGTGGCCAGTTGGTCTTTAGGATGTACACCACTTTAATCAGCTTGAGAGTCCCTGTCTTAGGAAGACATTAGAGATTTTTGAAGGTCTGTGCTCACATAAAGTCACTGTTGCCAAAATAATACTTCACATACGCAACTACTGTCAGCACAAGAATTTTCAGCCTGCAGCAAATGTGTAAAATTTAATCTAGTTTAACCCTCTGCACTGAAGCTGACCTAATTCCAGTGGCTATGCATTTGTGGTGGGTTAAAATGCACACACAGCTGCTGTGATGAGGATGACATGGAGGGCATCACTCCATGATATGCCATTTCCATGGATGTGTTTCAGAGAGTCTACAGGCACTTTAGACTCAATGGGAATTTTTTCCTTCATGTGACAGGTCCTCAGAATCAGTCCTGCAATGACAAGAGAGGCCACTTTTTGTCTAATTATCCCCTTGCCAAAATACTTAATATCTTCTTATTGCACATGTGAAATCACTGGGATGGGAGACTGCTTCCAGTGCTAAGGCGATTGATATCACTAAATGACTTCTGCACACTTGTGCTCTGCAAGCACTGTGTTGTCAATACAGGTCAATAACAGACTTATCACAAAATAAATAAATGATGTGTGCCTGTGGTAAGCTGCAGCTCTAGTCTAAGTAGAGCGAGTAATTACAGAGGAAAACAATTTCTCCTTCAGATGGTTTTTAAGAGCACAAAGGATAAGTCAACTCTGGTACTGCTGATTTAGCAGGAATCTGGTGGACCTCAGTAGAGAGAAATATTATCCTTCCTGCCTCTGGGTTGGTGGTAGAATTTTAACAAGGAGTTCCTAAGAGACTCCTCAAAGCACATCAGTGCATGTAATTCATTAGCTTGGCTGCACCTGAGGTCTTGGATTTTCTGGATTTTCTGTGCTTCTGCAAGTGACTATAAAAAATAGAGACCAGGCTCAAGCACAAATCTCCAGAGGAAGTCCAGATGGCTATTGTAAAAATGCAATCAAAAAAAGCCTCTAGCCTTGATGATTTGTAGACTGACTTTAATAAGAATTATCAGAGCATTTTCTCTCCCAAATCGTGAGAGGATTTTTCAGTACTAAAATAACAATCTGTCACTCAACTGAAATTTGTTTATGCCACAAACCACAGGGATCTTGGATGGTGAAGGATAGAAAGTGTCACTGACAACCCAATTTGTCAATTTTATTCTTTGGTTTGGTTTATCTTCTTATCTTTTCTCTAACATATTTTAAAATATCTGACTAAATATTACAATAGTGGTGAGAAGGTTAGAGGAAGAATAAATTTAACTAGATTTGAGGAAGTCAGGGTCTGAGCAATTAACACTTCAGTCATAGTTGGCCAATGATACAATTTCAAAAGTCTTAGCAGGTGCAAAGTGATGCTACATGGGGAGGTGGTAAAATGTATTTGTTGCAATATTACAGTGTCTGAACACTTCCTAATTAACATACAGGTAACATTTGGAGGATATCAAGTAACAACTGTTGGCATATCTTTTGGGAAAAAGTTGCTCAAGAGATTATTTTCTAATGTTTGTGCACACTGTGGCCAGCAAGGAACACTCTTAACCAAAAGAAAAGGATTAAAAATTAATGCCTTATCTTTCACAATGTTTAATTAAACTGTGACACTCATTTTTACAAAATATTGAGGTCAAGAGTTTAGCACATTAAAAGAAAGATTATATCTTATATCTTACAAGGATAATAATAAATCAAATGGGGTGGAAAAAATTCAGGTAATACACAACCTCTCTGCTGCAGGCACAGACATCTCCTAATTAATAATAAGACAAATACTCCTGTTGGTAGATTATCCTATAATGTTCACCACTGAGATTCCTGATGCCCTCTCTCTCTGCCAAGAACAAACTCCCTGAGACAATGACCATGCCAGCAAACCAACAGCGCATGCCCAGGTTCCCACGTACTTGAAAGGACTTCACCTAAAGAAGGGCCTATCAAAATTACTGTGACTTTAAGAGAAGAACACTGTCTCAAGCATGACCAGGAAATTACCTCCAGTTCTTGTATGGCCTGTTTAGGGTGAAAAATTGACAATTTATTCTAAAAAGGACCAAACTAGATGGGTAGCCACTGGTAGGGGATGGGATAAACAGTGCAAGGGATCTTGCCTGTATAAGGGGGCTAGCACAGGAAGTCAGACAGTACTCAGGTTTCTGAAGTGTTAATTGACACACACACACAGACAAATTGTTCTTTAGCTTCTTCCACTGCCACCCGTAAGAAATTTGAGGTCATCAGAAAAGGCAGTGTTCTGCTCCAGATTGTCATAAAACATTCTTTCTATGGGAGACAAAATTAAAGCAATTATAGGTGAAATTTTATATACAGAAAACATTGTGCAAAGGTGGACTCCAACAAAGAATGGTATAGGGCGGAGAGAAAAGTCGCAATACACAAAACTGTGCTTTTGTTAAAAGCATTTTCTTCTGAAAACCAAAATAGCTGACCAAAACATAATTTACTCAGGCATAAAAAAAGGAAACAAAATTTAAAATGGAAAATTCCAGTGAAATCTTTCCTTTAGCTCTGTGCCCAGTTATGCTCCCAGTTAGGGGGACTAGTAATGAAGACTACAAACAAAAGAACATGCTGAGTGGGAGGCATCGAGTCAGTCTATGAGACCTGGTCTCATTTGTTACCGTTGATTGTTGACTTCTCACATGAACACAACTCCCTGCCGATGCCCAGGATCCTATCGTGACTCTAATTTACTTGGACTCTGGTTTCAGAGTCCAAGTAAGGACTTGGACTTAAGTCCTGTAAAGTCCTTATAAGTTTCTTTATATGCTCCAGATAACAGCATTATAACAAATCCCAGGGATTGCAGTTTTAGCGCGAGGCTCACTGTGGAGCTGCCTGGGACATGAAATTGCGACAAGTAGCACAGGAAGCTTCGTTGAAAGATGAGACACTCCGTGTGAGAATAAAAGCAAGGCCAGCAGCTACAGCTCCGAGGAGGACACTCAATGGGCCACAGTGCATTATATTTGAGGGTGCTAAATTGTTTGCTAAGTGGGTTAAGAGAGAAATCCCCGTCTCCCATTCAGCACATCAGAGGTGGAAGAATGAAGCAGCGGCCTACCGAAGACTGCTTTTCTCTGAAGCCTTCAGCATTGCCCATGAGAAAGGTGGGGAGCAGGGAGTGTGTGCTGCAGTGTTCAGTGCCATCCATTCCCAAGCTCAGAGGAAACATGTCTGCCTCTTCAGGATGTGCAGGTTTTAGGTCACATCCACCAGCTCCATGCAGCTATCTCAGATGCTTCACTGAAGATTCCTTAACTCTGATGTTCAGTCACCCAGACTGAGCCCTGAACTCCATTGACTGAAATAAGAGCTCAGACACCTAAATTTAGATGAAAATGTCACTGTCTAGAGATGCAACTGGAACGTGTAATGTGTTATCTGTGGCTGGGTGTTGACTACTCTGTGATTAAAGGATATATGATGGTAACATAGTAAGTCCTTGCAAACCAGAGTGCAGGATCTCAAATATCCTCACATTTTTGTGATGAGGAACTGCAAATATTTGGTCTGTAAATGAGGTTCTGGAAAAAGAAATTACAGTGCTGCTAAATATATCCTTTGAATCTTATCCTGTTAATCTCAGAAGACCTGAGTTGGCAGTGTTTTCTCAGTCAGAGTTTCCTCTGCTGTTCATGGGATGATGGACTGTGGCTGTGAGTACCATTGTGGGCAGAGTGGGAATGAGAGGTGAGCTCTTCCCCCATAGGCATGGAGCAAACCCAGTGAGCATGGCGCTCCATCCATGCAATGATCTGGGCCTCCATGCCCCCTTCAGTCAAGGGGAATCTGCTCTCACCTTCCCATGCTGCAGAGCCGATTTTTTTCTGCATCTTCTTCACCATTTACTGGAGCACAAAGAATTGGATTACGTTAACCTCTGTGCTCATACAAGGGGGGAGGAAAGACTCTCTTCCTTCTTCCTGGCTGCACAGGTCCAATAACATCCTTGCCCTGGGGTGCTGTCCTGGCTTGAGTAAAGCCTGAATAAGCATGGACAGATCTGACTCAAACTACTACTTCTTAAAAAAACTTTCTTTTAAAGGGTTAATAAGCAGTTTGAAAATCCCATATCAAAGACATAAGGCTATACATGTGGAATAATGCAGAATGTTTCATTTTCAGATGGATTTGCTCCATTCTGTTTAAATTCTGTGACCTTCAGAGAATCAAGTTAGTTCTAGCTTTTAGCTTATAGATTTTGCATTTGGTATTAACTTCTTGCTTGATTAGACACAGGCAAATGCTTGCAGCTGCAGTACCACAGTGGAAATGTAGCCCTATACTGTATTTAGTCAGAAATGTCAAGAACCTAGTAGTTATCTACAAAGAACTCATTTTGTGTTCCATTAGCGGCATTAAAGTAACTTTGGAGCTGTTTTGTTTTCACATTGCACAACATGAAAATGTCATAAAGTGGAACATATGAGATGATTTGAAGATGACCATCCTTATTTACACAGGGAGTACCATTCTGTTGTTAATTCATTATCACTATCATCACAAAAACAGCAAATGAAAGTTCAAGCAATTTGGAAAAATATTTGCCTGCTAAAGGAGCCATGCAAACCATCCTGGTAACACTGTAAATGTATGCTAAAAATTCCAGAAGGTTGAACAAAGTAAAATTCATATTAAGTGGCACACAAGAACAAAAGAAAATAAACCAAATACACGAGAGGGGGTCAGGTTCAAAAAACCCAGCAGTGTTGTGTTTGCCCCTGATTAGTTGCTTAAGATGCACTGGTGCCAGCAGAAGCTGGTCTGTCCAGATAGCTGCCTGTGCCAGTGTCTGCACATAGTCTTGTAGGGACACGGTATATGTCCTTTGGCCACCTAAAAACTGCCATGGTTTGTGAGACACCTTTTGCAAATGGAGTGTCAGACACAAGTCTGCACCTCCTAAGATTACGAGGTGCTCCAGCTGAGACCTGCTGTACCTGAAGCTGGCTGCTCCCAGGGGCTGCCAAAGCTGAAGGCAATCTCAGGTCCAGCTTAACAAAGTGTATGCTCAAGACTGTTTTCAGGCTGCTTCAGATCTCATTTGCCTTGGTAGCAGACCGTGACAGGGCTCTTCTCTCTAGGAGAGGCTGCTGTGTCTGCTGATGGGCAGTGACATGAAGCCAGGCCAGAAGAGATAGGTGAAGGTGTCAGGCCAGGCACCGAGTGCCACCCACGGGCAGACAGAGCAGCCCCTTGAAGGGGCTCTAGGATGGCCCTGGGAGGTATCATTAGCTTGCCCCAGAGATATTTCCCAAGGCCTTGCCTATGAATTGGCCTCTGTTGTATAGATATGTCAGCATTTCCAGGGAAATGTCACTGTTATGCAGCTGTTTCATGCTCCCAGATCCAGTGCGAGCATCAGCTTCAAGTCAGACCTTTGCCTTATAATGTTTGGTTTACAAATATTACTGACTTTATATCTGAGTGAAGAGAGACAAATTTAGTTTGCAGTCAAAGTAAACACCTTTGAAATGACCTTGGCTAGTACACGGTTGTTATTCATCAGTTTGAAATGAGCTTGACAAGAGAATACACATTGGCTGCTTCTTTTGATGCACAATTCAAGTGCAGACTTGAGAGCTTGTTGACCAGGAACACTCAGATATGGATCAGGGAAATAATGTTTTCACATGCAGCTTCCTCCTCCATCTTTTCTTTACTTCCTTTAATATGATTTCTAGATATTTCCCCAAGACATTGGCAATATGAGCTGCTACATGGCAAAGAAACTCTATTTAGGGTCTTTACAAATTATTCTAGACATATATTCAAAAGATTTTTTGATGCTACAGGAACACTACTATTTTTCTTCACTTACTAAGGCAGGATTCAACCAGCTTTTTTATTTTCAGGAGTTGCCAGTGCAAACTAGAATAAAGGAATATAATTTAATGCCTTGGTATTTGAAGAGATCTGATCTTTCAGCATTGCTGCTAAGGTGTACAGTGTGCTGAAATTTCAGCAAGACAGATAAAGAGTACTCTTTGTAGGGAAGGTCTTAAAATTGTCATCAGAATTACAACAGCCTTCATAGCTATCTGTGTGGGAGTGCAAGAGATCTTCAGACTCACTTCTTTTCTTGAGGAAGATAAGGAAGGAAAGTGTCATCTAGAACTCCAGTGTGGCATGGTTGTCCAAAAAATATCTGTAGCTCAAAATTGTCTGCAAGTGTCAGGGGGACCAAATAATAGGCTTTTGATACCAGATCTGAGACTGTCTGTGCCCTTTGGAGGTGGTCATCAGTGGGGTTGGGTAGGCTGAAGTACATGGCTCTCCTAAGACTTGTTCTGCCACTGTCTGTGGACACGCCTGGTGTAACTGTTCCCTTCTCTTTGTACTACTTCGTCCAACAATGTCCTTCCCATCTCTAAAGATATGAGTATCTCTCAACTGTGGTGATTGAGGGATTTCTCCCCATTCTGGGGTCTGGAAGTCTACTAGATCAGACCCACCCTTGCAAGAGCTCAAGGAGCACAGGCTGCTCCAGAGAAGGTTGTAGTGCAAATGTAACCTGGCTACGTTGTACCCTGGAAAAGGTTAAGCACAGGTGACTTAGTGTTGCTTCTGGGCTACTGTAACCAGCATTGGCCTCTTCACAATGCCCAGGAAAGGTAAACCTGCCTATATTGTATCACTGTGCTGTTCTTGGTGGTGGGGTCCGTCTGTGCTCTGCTGACAGCTGACAGCATGAACGGGGCCCTGACTGGGAGGGAGCGTTTGGACAAACTCCCATAGGGTTGGCTGGGCCTCAGGGCACTACATTTGCTGAGCAAAACATACAGTCCTGCTGCTGAATTGCAGCAGGAATTAGTCTTCTGGAGTACCATGAAGATCCAGAGGAAGAAATACACCAAAACCCCATGTGATGTGGAGGCTCCTCCCACTGAGCCATACTTACCATTCCCTGTGGAAACACCATCTCCCCATCACGGAGGGTGGGCTTCTCCTGTGGGCAGCTGTCATGTGCAAAGAACAGCCACCTTCCTCCTGCCTGCCCATGACTCCCCTCTGGAAGCAGTATCATACACAGTAGTTTGCAAACAAATAAATCAGGTCATTCTTTCATTGTAATCTAGGACAACTGTGTTGAACATGACAGTATTGCAGGTAAAGCAAACCAGCAGCTTCCTTTCTTAGAGTCGTCTTAAAATGATGGACAGGTGTTTTTAACCAGCATCAGCACAAGCTCATGCCACCATTCAAAACTAAAGGGACAGTCAAAATATGGACATGTGTGTTGGTGATCTTGAAGAAGAAATGTCTGAAGTAAAGTGAGGACTAGGAGTAAAAAAGCTCGAAGTGATACAGTATAGATAAGGTAGTCCAGGCACAGAGTCAGGGTTAAATGCTTGGGTTCCTGAAAAGCCTAAGGAAGGACCAAGATTTGGGGCTAAAAGCTAGCCAAAAAGAAGCACAAGAGATACTATGTCATTTAATCCTCTTGGAAAAAGAAGCAGGGTTCTAAGATCAACAGATAAAATTTGCCAATGGGAATATTTCATGGCATTGTCTAATCCATGGACCACAACTTTTTGGAGCATTGGCTTGCAGTTGGTGACCTATCGTGCATTTCCTGGATGGCCCAATCTACTGATTTTGTGCGTGGGAGCTCAACTGCGTCTTGTTTAAAATGTGACACGCAACTCTTAGATCCAAGTGATTACTGGCTGATTCATATAAATGTTAATATGAATACAGAGGTGAGGGCTTTCCTTTTCCCCACAGGAGACTGCAAAATAAATCATAGATGCTAATGTTGAAGTCTTGGAAATGAAAGCTAAAGTAAACTGTCAATGAGACTTATGTAAATGGCTCCAATAATTTTGTCTGGAAGAGAACTCAAACTCTTAGCGTCAGCCAGCTGGCATGTTCAAAGTCTGTAAATATTAAAAGTTTTCTTTGGCAAGAATACCAAAATATTACTGGTATCTCTGGCATGTAATTCAAATAAAAATGAAGTCAACTGTAAATGTTAACACACCTTAAATAGTACTGATATCTACTAAATGAAGAGCTTCATTATGTCAAGCTGACATGGCCTCAAGTAGTGCTTGAACAATAAGGACCATATTGGGTGATTCCTGGTGGGTGCATGAAGTGATGAGGGTTTTCTTAGGCAACTTGGTACCTTTCCTTTGATGTGGCTGGCTCTGCAGTGATAACCCCCTCCCCTCTGGCTCCTTCTGCAGCAAGCCCCAGGCTGGACTGCTGCATAGCCTAGTTAGGTTTTCCTCTATCTGTTCCTTGATGTTTGAGACATCCTGAGCCCTAATCATAAGACTAAAAAGCACATGTGTCCTTTGGAGAAGGTCAGCCCAGCAGCACATGTGCTGAATGCTGATGCTGTGGATCCACTGAGGATTTCTGGACGTGCAGTGGCCCTTGATGGACATGTCTAGCCTGTTGTGTGAGCACTTGGTGCAACTGCTTAATGCACGGAAAGAGCCCCAGACATTCAGGGAAGAATTTCCACACAATTGGAAATCCTGTACAAATAGAGCAGTTGCCAAATTATGTGCAGAGATTTGTGGAAGATGATTCTGGAGGAGGCAGACTATCCAGTAGCCTTATCTGGTCCTGATTCCTGGAAAACATGTCTCTTGCAGCCAAGTAAGGGTGTTCTGCTTGTTACCTTTGCTTGTATTGATTAAGCCTGGTATGTTTGCAAAGATGGTAGTTCATCCATTAATGCACATGTCATTTCTGTAGTCTGAGGTTGAGAACAAGGTTCAAAACACTGCTTGGTGGTTGCTTCCCAAAGATCCCTGGCAGTGGGAAGGAGAAACAGAAAATCTGATGGCTGCTGGCAGCCTGGGCTGTGATGTGTATTTCTTTATCAGTCCCAAATCTGTCTGAACTGCATGAACAAGGGTTTGAGTCCATGCTAAGGCACTGTATGTTCCCAAGTTCCTCATCCTTCTCTTCCCCTCAGCCCTCCAGAAGGGTAAAAGGGAGAAAACTTGTAGGTTGAGATAAAGACAGTTCAATTTGGTAAAGCCAAAGCCATGTGCAGAAGCAAAGCAATACAAGGAAGTGATTCACCACTTCCCATGGACATGCAGGTGTTCAGCCACCCTTAGGAAGGCAGGTCTCCATCATGTGTAGTGGTGACTTTGGAAGACAAGCACCACTACTCCGAACATCTTTCCCTTCCTCCTTCTTCTCCCAGCTTTAAATGCTGAGTAGGATGCTATATGATTTGGAATGTCCCTAGGGTCAGTAGGGATCAGCTGTCTGGGCTGTGTCCCCTCCCAACTCCTTCTGCCCCCTCAGCCTCCTCACTGGTGGGGTGGGATGAGAGGCAGAAAAGGCCTAATGCTGTGTAAGCCCTGCTTGGCAAGGGCAAACCCATCCCTGAACTATAAACACTGTTTCAGCACAAATCCGAAGCACAGCCTCATACAAGCTACTGTGAAGAAAATCAACTCTATCCCTGCCCAAACCAGAACAGTCTGGAACTGAGAACCACCAAACTAATAAAAGCATGGAGATGCCCCTCTGCTAGTAAGGCCAGAGACTGTGGCATTGTGGCTCATTGCATATGCTCCTACACACGAGCAGCTACATCTGTGCAGCAACCTGGCAAACCCAGCAGAGCTCTCTGTGGCACAGCACTTAGCCTGGGAAGACCAAGACCTGCAGGATTTGTAATTTAATTTTTACAGCTCTGTGGTATGGAACGATGAATCTAGTAGAAATTACAATATTGTATTGTTGAAAAATCAAAAAAATAATGCCCATGAAGCAGAAAGAATACATTGGCAGGCACAATTATTTTTGGATAAAAAGCAATAGGAGTTGGTGTAAGAAGTAGACTTTCATTTTTCCTGTCTTTTCAAGTATCAGCTTGGCAAAGGGTTAGGTATACATAATGTGATATTCTGTGGTTATGTAGAAGGACAACCTGTGCAGTATGGCATCATATTTTTCAAGGCTATCTAATGAAAGAGGCCAAAAGTGTGTCTAGATTATTTTTCTGCAAGTGAGTAATATGGAAGATAATAAAATATTTATGTTATGTAACTGGAACCCTCTGGTTAAGCTTTATTTTTGGAAATGTTAAAAAAAAAATCCAGGGTTTCTCTGAAATGAGCGTTTACTAACTTAATGGGAAATGCAGCACGGATTTAGCAGAAGCCGTGAAAAGAGCAGCAGGCTGAGGTATCAAGTGGAGTGCTCTGGAGTTCTGTTGCATCGTACTTGCTGCAAGCCCCTGTCACATGGAGGATTATGTGCTTACCACATTTGTCAGGAGGGCAGTTTTTCTCTGTTTCCCCACACAAATGTGTGTCTCATGAATGCTTCTAAGGCTTTTAACTGAGATGGAGTGTGCTCCCACCCTGAATTACCGGTAAGTAGTTAATACTCTGCCAGGGAGCAATACAAGAGAACAGCTCTGAGCACACTGGTGATGCCCGCACTTTCCAAATAGGGTTGGAGGCTGGTTTTGCTGAACTATTGCAAATGAGGAGGTGCAGGATCACCTGCTGCTGGTGATGCTGAATTGCTTGTCTCTCCCACTGTTAACCCTCTGAGTGCAAAATAGGTTTTGAAATGTTCTCTGATAACACCACATCATAATGGGCATACTTGGCCTTTTCCAAAATGGTGCAAAAATACCACAGAAAGATAAATACAATGTTCCTGACATACTGCCTGGATATTTCATTGCCTCATTGCTACACACCAGTGTTATAGTACACCATGCCATTACCTACGTCCTGACAGGGTATTATCCTAGGTAAGGGCTCTGGCATCCTGCTGATAAATTTGGTCAGTGAACAGATGCAGAAAAAAAACAAAAAAACAAAAAACAAACAAACAAAAAACCAAACACCCAACCAACCAACCAAAAAAAAAAAAAAGGAAGAGAGGACCACTTAGTGCAGAAAAGGTTAGAAGAGAGCCTGAGCCTCAAAATTGCAGCTCTGTTGGTGATCAGGTGAGGGAGAATGGACTCACACACACAGGCTTGTGTCATGTTACTGATCTTATTTATTCAATTAACAGTAGTGAAATCAAAACAGCATAATTCTTTATTACAAAAAGGCATGCAAGACTCAGGTTTTTTTAGCACTGGCAGGATTTTTTTCACCCCTACTTTAGCAGCTGTTTGTCTGAGGGCTGCTTGCACCAGCCTGTGATCAGCCACACTGGCACTGGTCAATGGGAAACCCAGATTTTGCATTTTCTCTGGCCAAATCTGTCATGCTGGGTACTGATAGCCAGGCTGTGCAGAGCTGCTTTTAGGGATAAAATTGGATAATGGTGAATAGACAGAGATTGTTGGTAACTGCTCAAGATTTATATAAGGTTTTTTCCCCATTCATCTGTGGAAGTGTGTTTCCCAAAGTTGCTGGAGACAACGTGGTTCCTTCCACAGCTCCTGTGTTAGAATTTAAAGTAGGGGAAAGATGAGTGGTTGGGACAGGAGGTTTTTACAGAGCTTTACATAGTTTGTGCTCACTGTCATCTGGAGAAGGTGCTGTTGATTTTCTGCTTATTCTCTGAGATCTCTGAGAAGGAAAAATGTCTGCTGTAACCCAGCGTTACACAAGCAACACAATACAAAGTAAACACCAGCTTGCATGTGGACAGTACTAGATTTTCTGAGTCCATGAGGAGCAGTAAGCTTAGTTATCAACATCTGCAAAATATTTTAAGAGATGAAACTCAAAAAATTCTGCCCCTGGCTGTTGGCAGATGGAGGGTGTGTGGCAGTACAGGGACAGAGACAGGACAAGGATAAGCCATCAACCACTCCACTGATGGGAGCCGTCACCCCACATACCCTCACTTCTGTGCAGTCACTTACTGCCCTCTCTGTGGCAATGTCCCATGCAAATATTTCAAAGGCTGGTGGATCCAAAACCCTCAAGTATTTGACCAGCACAGGGGTACAGGGAGGAATAGAAAATTCTTACCAACATATCAGGATGCCACAAATCATGCAACTATTGAAAAGTTGGGGAGGCAAGCTGCAAAAGTGATTAGTAGCACACAGAGTAGGAGGATATTTAACTGTTAGATTCAGCTTTCCATACAGTACAAAGGCTGCTAGGCATCTGTGTGGCCATGAAAATGTTGTTTTCTGATAAGGATATCACTATTTGAAGAAAGATTAAGGAAACATGTGATGACAAGATCCTACTTTACATCTGCTACTACAATTCTGGGCAGCTAAGGAGAGAAGAGAGGGCCCCACTCTATCCAAATACATAGTGCACCACGTGAAGGAAACATACACTTAATTGGCAGGCAAGAGACAGCTTGAAAAATTCCCAAACAGCCAAATTTACTTCTAAAATTTCCAAACAGTGCAAAATCAGAACAGCCTAGGCATGCTCTGTCCTTTCCCCAGCTTTCTGCCCATCCCCAGTACTTTCCATTTAAGACCACTCACAACCCAGTTGAGCCAAGGCTGTGTTCCTGTATCAGCAATGTGCCAGTGTATGGCTTGAGCTTTACACAATTAAAAGTTTAAGAGGCTTATGATTCAGAAGTCAAGTTCCTAAATCAAATAAAAATATTCTCCATTTGCTTCAGACTCTACCATAATTTGTTCCAAATTTCCTGCTCTCCATTGGTCCAATTTACACAAACTCACAGTAATTAGCTGCAGAGCTTCTTTTAAATTTACAAAAGCAATCATTCTCTGTGATAGCTCGATGCTATGCCCAACTCCCTCTGAATAGACTTTAATGACACAGTAACCATGGTTACAGTATATAAAATATGCAGCCATGAAATGGGGAAATGTAACAGTGTAATATAATTTTCTCTGGAAAATAAAGGGGTTTGGCATATTTGCATTAATTAGGACATCACATTAAGTATTTCATGTTTGCATTCTTTATGAAAATAAAAGTCATAACAGACAGAGCGATTTTTGAATTCCATTTAGTGGCATACAGTACCATTGGGAAAGCATTTTCGCCAATAAAATGGGACATTTTAATTGGACATCTCTAAGTGCCATTCTGGTAAATGGAAGTTATAGCATGTTGGAAACAAGCTGGGAGATCCACTGCAGCTGGAGCAGCCATATGTCGCAGAGCTCAGGCCTTTAATCTGAGCAGCCACTGGGAGGAAGCAGCTAAACCCCTCGCCTGCACAGCTCAGCAGGTAACAGGGGAAATCCGTGGAGCAGCACAGCAAACCAACACTGGCTGCATTGTGTTTTCAGGCATTCTGCTTTCCTGATGCTATTTGTTATTACATCTGCTTAACTGGTATAAAACAATCTATAGCACACAAATTAAACCTGCTGCTAAATGATACTCTGAATATTTCGTGAAAGCTGCAGCCCCCTCCATCAGTTTCATATATCATGCCACTCTTGCATGGGGTTGAGGATCCTGAGATCTCTGTTCTCCTGACAATATGCCTCTCTGCAGCAGACTTCATTGTACTGGTGTACTGGAATGTGATCTACAGCATTTTATCCCTCCAACTTATGCCTTCAACATCTCTGTTTTGGTGGTTTATTAAGAAAAGGGGGAAGGATGGCCACCTCAAGGCAAAGGGAGAGGCAAAACACAGCCCTGCTCTAACTTTTGGTCTAGCCATATTTCATGCTAACATATCCATGAGAAATGCAACAGGTTAGGTGCATCCTCTATCTCTAGTTTGGAAATGCAGAGATAATTTCAACCAATGTAGCTGGTTAGTAGTGTCTGAAACTTAAAAGCTTACTTCCAAAGTAGATGCTACCTGTTGCTCTGCCCTCTCCAGGGAATAACTTCAGAGTGGTCCTGATGAGCCCATCTGCTTAGTTGTATTTTCAGCAGTGATGCCATAACAAGTGGCAAATAGCCTTGAAGTGACAGTTTTTATGAATACAAAGGCAGTTACTTTATTTCCTCTCAAAGCATTCATCAAATGACGTTAGATTAGGAATGTGTTTATATAATCTGGTCTCTTCATGACAAACTGATGTGCAAGAGAAAAGATTAAATTAATTGAAAAACATTGATTATGAACAGGTCATTTAGCTCTAGCCTCAAGCAAACCACCTCCTTATGAGCTAGGCATGGAAAGATGCTCTGAGTTCAGCTGTACCTCTTGTTCTCCCAGCTGCAGCCTAGTGAAAGAATTACAAAGGAAGGAAGATTAACCTTAGAAAATACAAAAGGATGAAAGGTTGGTGAAAATCCTTCAGTTCCATTTAGGTCAGGCTGGCATTCAGTCCAATTAAGCAACTGGAGCGAATCCGCTTTTTGTCCCCATATCTTGTGCAACCTTGTTGCAGAAAGAGAAGTGGACAATAACATTTTTATTTCAGTTTCAAAATACAGATAAAATGAGATTCCATTTAGGGAAATGAAATTTTTTTCCAAGCATGTTATCCTTTTTTGTTTGTCTTTGATTACTTTTTTCCCCCATCATCCAGATCGACATATATATGTTTTTCTAATCTTGCACTCAGTTTCTGAGATATATATTTTGTTGGTGCAGAAGGGACAAAAAGAGCAGAACCTCTTTCTGAATCTTCTGCCTGTTGAAATGATTTATGAAATAGAGTCATAGGATGGTTTGGGTTGGAAGGAACCGTAAATATTATCTACTTCCAACATCCCTGATATGGGCAGGTGAACCTTCCACTAGACCAGGTTACTCAGAGCCCCATCCAACCTGGCCTTGAACATTTCCAGGGATGGGGCATCCACCACTTCTCTGGAAAACTTGTTCCAGTGTCTCACCACCCTCACAGGAAAGAATTTCTTTTTTATTTTCAAACTAAATCTATCCTCTTTCAGCTTAAAGCTATTCCCCTTGTTTGATCACTACATGTCCTCATAAAAAGTCCCTCTCCAGCTTTCTTGTAGCCCCTTGACGTACTGGAAGCACTGGAAGTGCTGTAAGTTCTCTCAGAACTTTGTCTTCTAGAGGCTGAACAGCCCCAATTCTATGAGCCTGCCTTCATAGGAGAGGTGCTCCAGCACTTTGATCATCCTTGTAGCCCTCCTCTGGACTTATTCCAACAGGCACAAGTCCTCCTTATGTTGGGGACCCTGGAATTGGATGAGTACTCCAGGTGGGGACTCACCAGAGTGGAGTAGATGGGCAGAATCCCCTCCCTCATCCTGCTGGTCACGTTGCTTTTGATGCAGACTAGGACACAGTTGGCTTTCTGGGCTGCAAGTGCACATCATGATGAGCTTCTCATTCACCAAACATCGCCAAGTCCTTCTCTTCAGGGCTGGTCTCAATCCATTCTCTTCCTAGCCTGTATTTGTGCTTGGGATTGCCCTGACCCAGGTGCAGGACCTTGGACTTGGACTTGTTGAGCTTCATGAGGTTCACACAGGCCCACCTCTCAAGCCTGTCCAGGTCCCTCTGGATTTCTCCTCACAGCACAGAGCATCTCTCTAAGATATTTGCAAAGCACTTGTCACTATGGGAACAAAATTAAACATCAGAAAAACAAAGGAAAAACTATTTTCTACTTTATCGTATGCTTCCAAAGAAAAAGAAGGACCAAGTAGAGCACCAGCTCCAAACTTCAGTCTATGTTTGAGCTCATTTCTAGCAGAAAGCACTAAGGACAACCACCTTCCTTCCTCCCTTCCTTTAAAGAACATAACATCACCAAAGAAATCAAAGGACATTATTTGAGATAGTCTGGTCTACCTAGTGTCTTTCTGATAAAAAGCATGGTAAAATCCTAGTCTTCATTGAGTCCATCCAAAAATTAGCATTGATTTCAGTATTTTTATTTTCATGTGAAGTGCAGTTTCAACATTCTCTTCAACACTGAGACTTGGCATAAGTACTTAATGACTACTGGCCACCCAGACAGAACTGTTAGTCAGAGGACCAGAACTCATGACAGTCAGGATTTGACTGAAGTCTCAGTGACATACTGATGTAGGCTCTTGCTCTGTCAATACTGTGCCCACCTGTCCTGGTTCAGCTCTGCATCTCACAGAGAGCAGTGGCAAAGGCACCTCCCACCCCTGTCTTTCGCAGATGCACTGCATTGACGTGCCCTGCTCACTGAGCAACATGTCCTCAAACCATTCCGGTGTTCTCAATAATTCAAACCTACTAAAAATAGATGTCATTTTAAAGAGTAATTACACATTACTACTATCCTTTGAACTGAGTAAGTATATCAAATTATAGCAAAAAAGGGCAAAGACATAGAACTGTGAGCCTCTTCTTAGTTTTTACTGCTATGTTTTTGAGCTATACACTTCCACATGCACTGGGTTCTGTACCCAATAGCAACTTGTGGTGTCATATGGTATTGTGGTTTCTTCTCCAGTCCTACTTCCATGAAAAAATGTCAGCCAGACACATCTCGGAAGCTGGCTGTTTAAAGACAAATACACGTTTGATATTAATAACGTATGATACTTGTGTTTTATGGTAAAAACCAGTGCTGACCTCATCCAGGAACATTTCCTGCTTAAGGGCTGCCCCCCAGGAATTGGCCCATTGTTGCAGTGCTGGGTGTTGCTTAGCTGCTGCAGCTTTCCCTGGGAGCGCAGTGGGGGCTTCTTGGGACAAGGCAGGGATTCTCTGCCCTCCTGCAGTCCATCTCGGACTCCCCGCACCGCTGCTCCAGCTGCCAGCCTGCAACTTCAGTGATGGCAAAGGAGGTGAGAAGGCTCTCCTCATGGCACTGCAAAGGTCTTTATTCCATGCTGCCTCCCCAAAGCCTGGGGCCAGCACACGGGCTGGCCCCCAAAGGCAGAGGAGAGGAGCTGTTGGCAGGCTGCTCCCAGGGGCAGAGAGAGAAAGAAAGAGAGAGTCACATGGCCTGGAGCCTCAGTTTACCCGGGTGCCAGGGGGGCGGGGAGAGCACATGGGCAAATGGTTTCAGGGCACAGGGGTGGTACATGGGCGGAGTTGGGATACAGGAACCAATAGGGAAAACTCGAGGAGTGGCCAGGACTAGGGGTAGGGGAAGGAGGGAGACCCCATGGAGAGGGCAGGAAGTGATCAGTAAGTGGGGGTACAGTGCCACAGCTCATGGCATTACTGAAGAGACCCTGAGAAGATCAGCTGATGCAGTATACATCCCATCAGACCTGCAGTGGTGTTTAAGTTCTCCCTCCTCCCCAGCCCATCCTGAACTGTATTTACGCTTTTTTGGTTTTTTTTAAAATAACTCTGCTGGTAGATATTTTTCAGTTGCTTGGAATGAAGAAAGTCCTCACTTAAAATTGCTGCATTGCAACATCGCTACTCCCAGCTATTAAACATCCCACGGCACGAAACGCCGAGTCCACACAGGCCTACCTTAGCAAGTGTTCCAGTCAAGCACAACATGAGTCATCTTCTGAGCTTCAGCTGGATGGCTTGTGAGGAATTTGCAGGTGTGTGTGTTTGTTTGGATTACAAGAAGACTATTTCAAGTGGAGACAGAATGTTTCATTCCTGCTCCTCAGTCTCATATGCACATTATATTTGTCACTCCTGTTGACAAACATTTGTAAACTAAAAATAATGAGTTAAATATATGCACTTTATTACTCAGCTCTGGAAGCCGTTTCTGCTTACAACTTGAATTTCAGCTCTTGGCTGTCTCCTTTCTTTGGGAGACAGCACTCTCACTGTGCTGTTGGAAAGAAAGATCTGTCCCTCTCCCCCCACCCATTCTCAGTTTACTCACCCTTACTTTCAAACTTTATATTCAGAGAAGAGCAACATCTTCTGAAAATCCAAATATTTTGTAGACAGCCTTGGGAAAACTGGCTTGAGTAATTTTTTGGGACAAATTTGTGAGACCTCATTTTCCACCGGTGGAAGTTACATGCAAGCAAATGACAGCCTAACCAGGACCCTGTCAGGTTAAACAAACATGGTCATCCTTTCCAGCACAGGCGTTCTGTTTGCTCTGTGTCACTTTTGCTGGATAGCTCAGACTCCTGAAATAATTGTCTTGTTAGGTATACAGGATACAATTTGTAAACTGCATTCTGTCATTTCAAGAATAAATTATCCCCAAACAGGTACTGAACAGCGAGTGAGAACATAGTCTGGCATATCCATTTTGCATGATTCTTGGAACAAGCAATATCTGTATGTAATCATTGCCATTCAGGTAGTAAGGTCAAGGTCAAATCCTTTGCATTGCCTGATCTCTTCCAAAGGATCATTATCCAGCATCACCTAACAATGCATCCAAATATTTTTATGAAAATCTGATGAGATCTGATTATTTACACGATCTCCCCAGTAGTCTTTCACAGATGCATGAGACAGGTAAAAAGAGAGATGAAATAGGCAAAGTAGGAAAAGTGTCTATAGAAAACAAGGCAAAATTAAGAAGAAAAAGAACTATGTGAATGTTAACAAAGGATTCAAAATGAGATAAATATGTAAAAATTCAAGCCAAAAAAAAGAAGTGAACAAGCACAGGATGCAAAGATCATAAATCAAATAATCTCAGATGATTGTTATTATACACAGCTGTCTTCTCTTCAGCAGATAGACCAAGAATTTCACTTCTGAAATTGTCTGACTGCAATTTAATTTTACTTCAAGCATACAACAAAGTGTCACAAGTGGAAATAGAATATACAATTATTTTCATTTTTCTTAATTAAAACAAAATTGCATTCAATTTATACCCTGTTTTTTTTTCTGTAACACTTAAAGAAAAAGATAGCCAAAATAATTGGACCTTTTTGTCTTTTACTGCATCTTCCCATCTCAAAGAAGATAATTTGCCCCTAGGTGGTTTAAGTGTTTGATTAATTAGGAATCCCAGATGTAAAAACACCCAAGATCTTAATTAACAAAACAGAATGAGAATGAAGGAATTCAGTGATGATTCTCCTGAAATGGACAGTGCCAGCAAGTGGTTCACAAGCTGTAGCAGGAGTGCTGCATCTTTAATAAATGAGCAGCTGTGCAAACTCAGGAGTCATACAGTAATGTATTACTTTGCTCTGAGGCACTGGTTCCACCTATCCAATTTTCTTAATGGTTCTGATAATCCATTAAGACCTT
The DNA here is from genome assembly GCA_013398015.1 of Oreocharis arfaki. NCBI lineage: Eukaryota > Metazoa > Chordata > Aves > Passeriformes > Paramythiidae > Oreocharis > Oreocharis arfaki. The sequence continues at coordinate 70,294 of VZRR01010567.1, read as the reverse complement.
CCCCTCCCATTCATGCTCATGAGAAAATGTCAGTGAGCTCCGATCACGCACTGCAACATGGCATGGGAAGACGTGTGGGCACATTCTGCTCTTCTCTCTTGGTGCCTAAGGTAGCTGCACTCTGATTCTGTGACTTCTTACCAGCTCAGTGCATATGTCACTGTTGGGAGGAAATGGTTAAAACCAGAAGATTTGGCAAAGAGGATGGAATAGCTTCTTTCAAACTGACCTTGCAGCTAGGAATGCTAAGAATGTCAGTGTGAGAAGACTCTATGTATTATGGCTAGTATTGTTCTTCCTCTGCCTGTTTCGAGAGGTGGAATTCCTGTGTGGAGGTAACTCTCAGAGGTATGCTTGAGCTTCCTGCTGGGGGAGAGAGAGAGATCCTAAAGGCACAGCCTTGTGATAAACTGTGTGTGAGAAGCCCTTTGTAGCAGGCAGTGCTCCCCCACAGCTCCACTGTGCGCTGCAATGAGCTCAGCCTAAAGGAGCCTATGTCCCCATGTGTGTCTGCTGTCCAAAACTGTTAGCCAAGTAATGAAAAAAACCCAAACAATTCTTGCATCTCAGCTGAGGTTTGGTGGTCACCCTGGTTACCTGTATGGTTTCACTGGCACTGAGTGCCCATTAAAATAGTCTTAAGATATTTTCACTTGTTTACTCTCTCAAGGGAAAGCAAATTTGTTGCTTCTTTTTGACTTAACATGCTTTCTTAACACTTTTTTTTTTGTTAGGACAGGTCAGTTTGGGATAGCACTAATGGGTTCTTGATTCTACCTAGACCACTGCTATCAAAGAAAGTGTTTCTTTTTTTTTTAAGGCATATAAAATTAAGGCTAATTTTTAAGGCCTTCTAAAATCATACTTAGATGCTAATACAGCTTGCTGATCCTGTAATTGGATATGCAATGACAAACCAGAAGGCTAGGATGAAGCTTGTACCTCTTTCAGGGATGTGCACATTGCAAAGCCATGGTCAAAGTGTTCTGAATCTTACAAGTGCTGCCAACAAGAGCAGTGTGCAGCTGCAGAGATGCTTGTGTGATGCTCTGCACTGCAGCCCACATCCCGAAAGCCAAACTGCTGTTGTTGGATCTCTGCCATGGAGCTATTAGGTGTAATGATAAGACAAATTTTCCCTTTGGCTAATATCTTTCCACCTTCCTGAGATATTTCTGATGAAGGATGGTATGTAGGAGGAATAAGAAGAGAAAGCTCAGGAAATCTTTTTGTACAAAGCACCACTAGAAAACCACTCGCAGAAGACAATTTTGTTGTAAACTTTCAGCATAAGATGCATAATCTAGAAATAACAATTTGCAGTGCAGACTGTGCACATAGTTATGCAGAAAGAAAGAAAATTTTGCAAATGAAGGGAATGAAATTCTACTATGTGATTAATGGAAAACTCCAAGAAGACATTAACTCTGCAAGAGGTGGTAGACACTTAGCATGCTGAAAAGCATGTCTATATTATTTTAAAGGAGCAGCAAAAATATTGAAAAAATATGCAAAGGGAATTGAAGATTAACTTTGACATGTAATATTCATAGCCAGAGAAAATAGCTATTATTATTTATGTAGGAAAGATAGACAATATAGGATTCTTGTGGACGTCCAACAATTTATCTAATAATGAGAACTAATTTCAATCTTTTTCTAATCATAGATAAAATAATCTGAAGTATTTCTACTATACAGATGAAAAATAGTGAGCAAACAACATAATAGACTAACTCACACATACACACCTCCTTCTGTATCCATAGTCTCCAAGGACTGAAAAGGTTTTGGTTCATGACCCAGCACTCCAGCTGTATTTGGAGTTGTCCCTGGAGACAGCCTGAGCAGCTTGGGGTCACCCTAGGCTACCCCAGGCTGAGCAGTTCATCCTGCCAGTCTCCTCTTAGGCACTGTGGAGCCAGCAGGTTGGAGATCTGTGCTGGAGGGACAAGGTTCAGCCAAGGAGTCTGGCTCACAGAGAAGCAGCAGAAAGATGTCTAGAACCTAGATCCCTGGGTCATTGTGTTTTAATGTCCACACTCTTTTTTTTTTTTCCTTAAGAATTTGGAGTTGAAAATTGGTACTTGGCTGAAGATATTTGCATTATTCCTTTTTTGTTTGTTTTTGTTTTTGCAACATCAGTATTTTCATTTGGAGAAAAATCTTTACCTGGTGAGCTCCAATTTCATGTGAAAGTTGGTTTATTTGAATGAGTAATCAGTACAGTTGCAGGAATTAAGGAGTGTTGCAGATGATCAGACCACGAGGCAGCTTCAGGAATCCCAACTGCTCAGGATGATGTAGTTTTAGGATAGTGCTAATCCTGTGATCAACAATTCCAAACTTTTTGCTATTTTCATGCTTCTAAAAATCAATCTTGTCCTTGAAGGACATTGTTTCCCTGAGGGAGACATGCCAGGTATGTGGCTGAGATGCTAGAAGGTGCTGGTGTTTTGCATCTGGGTGACAGGACATGATGCACAGTTCAGCACTCAGGTAGGCAAAGAGGTGTCAAAGGTGAAAAACTGAGGGCTGGATGAACTGCTGTCGGAAAGTTGAGTTGTACCTGAAATTGTGTTTCCTACTCTTCCATGGATATATTCAGTGACAAGCATGGTTTGGACAGCAGAAGGAGTACAAAATGTGGAGAGATCAGAGAGCTATCAATATTAAATATGTGTCTCCTGTATATCAGGAATTGAAATGAACTGACACTGCTCACAGGGAGGAAATAAACCACCATTTCTATCTTCGAGGTTTTATTAAATGTAGTTTAAGCCCACAATGGAAACTACTCAACACCAGAAATGAAGACTGGCAAAGGCACAGTTCATGGGTAAAGACCCTCCCATGCTGGCCCTTTGGTGAGCTGCTGAGAGTGAAGCTTTTCTGAAAATCAAGTCACTTGTTGGGTGCTTGAAATAAAGTTTTCCTTTCAAATCTTCATTTTACACCTAAGTTTGTGAGAGATGAGAATGTGGTTAAACATCCTTCCCACTTAAGGACACCCTGACAACATGTGAGAAGGGTTCAGGCAATTTTTTAATAGATTGGTATCTATATCACAAAAAAACACAAAAAAAATTGCTAATTTGATTTGCTTAGAGCTAAATTACTATGAAGTAAAATGGCTACTCCATCTGAAACTATTTGTTACTAGAGAAGGCTATATATCCTGAAATGAAAAAATGCTGTGCGAGAATAAATAAGGAATAGAGTTTATAAAACTTGTAGAAAAAGTGTGATAGAAAATGCATGGTATTTTATAATAAAAATCATAGATGACAGCATTTTATGCCAAATAAAAAACAACATTTACGTTAAAGCCTGAGAAAACAATGACTTAGTAAGCCCTTTTGCCAGATGTGCTACAAAATTAAATTAAACACTGACTATGTACAACAAATTAAAACAGGCTTATAGCAGCAGCAGGGCTAGAAAAGTTCTCTAAAATTAGTGACATTTTGATTGTAAAAAGACAACAGTGCAAGGCTATGGTAAAGCTGGAATATCTTTGGGAAAATCTCTGTGGTAAAGGAAGTGCTGCAAATATAGGAAAAGGGATTTCTTAAGAAAAGGCATATTTAAACAGCAGTATCAATAACATTATTTACAAAACAAAAAAAGTGAAATAACTAATAATGCAAATTGTATAAAATTCTTGAATTTCTCAACATCAATTGATTGGAAATTGCTAGCAGCAAAGGTCAGAACAGGGTAGAATAGTGATTTCTTTAATAAATGGTTGATGAAAGATCAGGAAGCAGTGGTGATTTGGACTCTATTTCAGTGGGTGTGAAGCTCTTGCAGAAAAAGTGGCTGTAAAAATAACTATGGATAGGTTGAGTTCTTCATGTTAAACCGCAATATGAACAAATGCAAACCCGTAACTAAATTAGAGGAAAAAACCACCTTAGATCATATGATGTAATAGAATTCAGGATGCAGGAAATTCCTATTCCAGAACATTAAAAGAACTGAGATGTGAAATGGCAAGTCCAGTAGAAGGCACTTGGTGAAACTGTAAATGTTGTCTGGAAGGTTGCAAATGCAGTACATATCTTCAGAGAAGGAGGAAAACGTGACTCTGAGCAACACCAGGCCTTTCAATGTAACTTTTCTGTGCAAAATTTTAGAACAGATTTTGGAGGAATGCATAAGCAAGAGCCGACAGGCAATATAAAGTAGACTAAACTGCAGCACGGTTTTGTTAAAAAACAATTAGTCAAGACAGACTAATTTTTTTTTTTCTTTTAATGTCAAACTGGTGAGTTACTACACAGAGATATGCAGCAGATGTAATCTAGATAGGTTTAAGTTAGGTGTTTCTTACAACACTTTACAAGAAATTAGTATTTAAGTTGAAGATATGAGGGATTAATGTGAAATGGATCAAGAGCTGTTTAAGGAAAAAAAATTGCCCTAAATCGTATTTTGGAAAGAGTTATTAGTCTGACAGTGGTTACTACCCCAATGATCAGTAATGGGACCTATGCTCTTCATATATTAGTGGCCAAGGAGACAAAATCAAATTATTTGCTAATGGAATTTACAGATGACACAAAGTTGGGAGATATTATGAACAGCAAGAAAGTAGAGAGTCACACAAGGAAACCTTTCTGCAGAAGACACTGACATACTTTGGAATATAGTGTTCTATTCTCACCTATATTGAATAAAAACCAAGCAAAACAAAACTAAACTAAATTGGAATAAGAACACAGAAGGCTTTGGAAAATGAAGTTTTCATTTTATAAGGAAAAATGAAAATATTAGGGTTTATCTAGCTTAGGCAAATGAAAATATGAAGAGGATTGACAATTCTTTATATTCAGGGGAAATTGTTAGAAAGAGAGAAGAACTGCTTACATGAATTAAAATGCTGATCTAAGATCAAATGCTATAAAACAATCATGAGTATTTATTAGCCTAGAAATTTAGAAGATTACTTTTAAACATCCCAAGAATTAAATTCAGGAGGAGTTTTCAAAAAATAGGTGGTGAGAACCAGAGTCTGCATTTATTTTAAGATGGAACCTGGCGAAGTAATGGAACTGCTGTTTGGCAACCTAATATGCCTCATTGAAAACTGAAGTCTTTGACAGATATATTAGTCTTTGGTACTTGGTATTTTGGGATCTCCAAGAAACTGAAGGATGGCTTGCTGGTTGTTTGCATCATATTTACACTGTATGTACATGACATACATGCTATGCTATATTTAGATTTAGGTTATTTAAATTTAGGTTTAGATTTATTCATATTTAGATTTATTTATGAGGGTCTTTCTTAGCAGAAGAGAGGAAAATGTTGTTAACTTTGATAAATATAATCCAATTTCTGCAGTGGAATGAATGACAAAGAAGATTTCATGTTTTCATGAAACTCTGGATGTTGGACAACCTAAGAGAATGTAAATGGAAGACTGTGGTGGTTCCAGTGTCATTAAATTCTTAGGTGATTGATTGGTATATCCTGTTTCAATCCTCAGATCCACACTTCTGCAACTGGACAGATGTTCAGTCAGTAGTAAGGGGAACGGGTAGGTGGGTTAATCACCTTTGTTGCCCTCTGCTGGACTTTCTCCAAGAGCTCCATGTGTCTCGAGTCCTGAGGAGACCAGAACTGGACAAAGCTCTCCAGATGTGCCTCACCAGGGCTGAGTAGAGGGGCAGAACCCCCTCCCCTGACTGGATGGCAATGCTCCTCCTGATGCATCCCAGGACATCACTGACTTTCTTGGCCACAAGGGCACTGCTGGCTCATGGACAGTTCAGCGTCCACCAGGACCCCCAGGTCCTTCTCTCCAGAGCTGCTTTCCAGCAGATCAGCCTTTGGGCTGTACTAGTACCTGGGGTTATTCCTCGCCGGGGCAGAACCCTGCAGTTGTGTTTGCTGAATTTCAGACAGTTCTTGTCCTCAGCCTGTCAAGGTCCTTCAGAAGGGCTCACAGCACTCTGGGGTATCAGCCACTCCTCACAACTTTGTGTCGTCAGCGAATTTGCTGAGGAAGCATCTGCCCCTTCACCCAAATCATTGATAACTAAGTTAAATGATACTGGGCCCAGTACCGAACTTTGGGGGATACTCCTGATGAGAGGCTTCCAAGTAGACCCTGCGCCACTGATTACAACTGAAACAAAATAAAAGACTGTAATAATAGTAATCATCATCATCAGCATCATCATCATCATCATCATACCAGTGGTAATGATAATACTACTACTAATAATTGTGATTAAAAGGAGATGGAGGTCGGAAGAGAAATGTAAGTGATGCACAGTATGGTTGCTCACTCCTCTCCCCACCTGTTCCCCAGCAGCAACTGGCCCCTTCCAATAACTCCCCCAGTTTATACAGTGGGCAGAACATTCTGCAACATGGAATATCCCTTTGGCCAGTTCGGGTCAGCAGTTCTGGCCATGCTCCCTCCCAGCTTCTGGCTCAGCTCCTCACAGGCAGCGCATTTGACACTGAAAAGTCCTTGACTCAGGGTAAGCACAGCTTAGCAACAACCAAAACATCAGTGTGTTTTCAACATTATTCTCATACTGAATCCAAAACACAGCACTGTACCAGCTACTACAAAAAAATGGTATCTATCCCAGCTGGGACCAGGACATCCTGCCACATTAGGCACTTCCCATTCTGTATTTTCAGATAGACTCCAGTTTACTTTATCCCCAAACCTGTAATCATCAATACTCTTAGCATGAAACCCACAGCCATATGCCAGATGGGTGTGGTGAGATGGGTACCATTTAGGCTAGTTGCACACCAAGTCTCTTCTCAGCTTTAATTACTACTGTAGGCTATATCCATGAAGATATTTGCTGATATGATTCGTGAGAGAAACAATAATAGAAAGGTTAACAAAACTGGTCATGGTGCTCATGGAATTATTATTAAGGTGGACAATTGAGAGGACAGATGTCCCAGTCCTACTTATCTTAGAAATTGTTAATATGTGTTGGCAGTATTTCAGGACCAACCAGGTGGACAAAATTCAGTATCTTTGCCCTCCTATCATATTTTATACTCCTAAATATTTGTTCCAGTAAATGAATGATGGGTTTTACAAAAACCTATTTTATAGAATAGGTCTTCTTCTACCCACAGGAGAAGGAGGTGAACTTTGTGTTTCCCTGGGAGCCCATGCAGATTTTTGCTGGAGAATTCAGGAGCATAGAGTTTCTCTGAATCTTACATTCCTTTTATCAGCAGGAGGTCATATGCTCTGCCAATCCCATATTCATGTAAATCCAAAAGCCTAAAGGGGAAGATTTACAGAGAACTCTGTGAAAGCAAGTTTGCAATACTTGCCTGGTTCTGTATTTTATTAGCTTCTGCAGGAAATGGGCCAATCCAGCCCATAGTTACTGCAGTATTAAACTAAATAATGGACTTAATAACATAGCAAAATATATTCAGAGCCCTATGATGCAAAATATATTAGATTATTTCAAAGACAGGACAATCTGAGTCTCTGGAGAAAACCAAATGTAATTAAAATTATTTCTACTCCAAAAATTCACTCCTCATTACAAATGTTGCCATGGAGTATTCCCAATGTAATTTTTATTCAGAGTTAGAGAGAGAGATATTAGCCTTCCTGAAAACTGTGTTATCTTGAATAAAATAGTGTATGCCTTGCCTTGAGTGAAAGGCGAATGGGAAGTAGATGCTAGATTGTGTTAGATGACTTTCAGTCTTCACATTTACATGATCTTGGCAGGAAGATGTAGTATTTGCTGATGTGGAGATGAGAGACAATCTCATGTGTCTTCAGACTGCAATTATATGGTATTTAAGGAAGTTATTAAACATATGTGGAAAACACTTCATAGGAAAAAAAGAAATCTAGTCATGAAAAGTGATGTCCACTAAATAAAATCCTCAGATTACTTACCTAACTGAGAATACTTTATTATATGGAATCAGGGCCAGCAGCAGCAAGTCACTTTATTTGACTTATCTTTCATTAATTTACATTTTATTTTCTTAATTTAAATGTTCAGAGAAAATGAGAATGAATTGAAGAGATTCATAGCTACTGTGAATATAAAACATATGCTTTTCACTGTAATAACAAAAGAGAGAGTTTGCTGAGGAAGAAATGTGCATATACCTTTTACTTGGACAGGATATTTGGACAGCAGTCGGGAGAAGCACCATACGAAAATATAGCTTTACAAACACTTGCTCCTCAGCAAATAATACATTGAAAAGTCTTCCTCTGGGTGACAGGAACAAGATCATAATTTCTCTAAAAAGATACTAGAAAAGGAGATATTGATACAGCAGGGAAGAGCTATAAGGCAGTAATTACAAAACAGTTGATACAACTATAATTGAAATAGTTAAAAATACTTTGCCTGTGGGAACTCTGAATAAGCTTGAGATAGACAGATGGCTGTCTCAAAAAACAAAACAAAAAAGCCAATCCTGTCATTTCTAGATAAGGCCAACAGGCTTAGATTTTTGATGCACAGCTGAAAAAGTGAACTATATCCAAACGTACTAAAAATACAGTATATTGATGCAGAGTGATGTCACAGAGCTCCTCGATGGCAACTCACTGAAGAACTGGCAACAATCCAGCAGCAAATGTCAATATAGACATTAGCAAAAAGATTTGGCAGAGGTCAGATGGGATTTCTGTTTTCCTGTTCCCCAGCCAATCTTGTCCCGTCAACCACCTGCTCCCAAATTCTGCATTTCCTGACCATTGTCATTTCCCTGCTAAGTAATGAGTAAGCACTGTCTGCACCCACATGTACAATTTTTCAATGAAACCCACAGAACTGCTTCCCCTTTTCTACTTCTCCCTCATTCTTCGGGGAGCAAGATGAAAAGACACTCCATCACTCCTACTGGCAAATGACTCTCACAGTTACTGCAGCCCAATAAGCACTTTGTGCTTCTACACTCCCAGTATTTCCATCCTCTTCTCCTTTTTGGAGGAAGAGTGCGAATGTGAAAGAACAGCAGATGAGAGCCCTCCACTGTGGTTAGAATCAGCTACCTTCACTAACAAGCAGCATCCTTCAGATCAAAATGATGGAGGTAAATGTTGTCTAGGCTCATTCAGCTTCTTGTAGAGAGCCAAATATCCTCTTGCAGGAGGATCAAAGCCAATGTTACTTTGTGTTTTACTGTAGCCTTCTAATAGCTGCCATCAGACATATGAATCAGATAATCCAGGAAGATGGCCCAGCAGCTCCAGTTCTTTGTGGTGGGAAATACTCATCTATCAAAAAAAGATGCAGTTGGTGTTTCCTTGCTGTGAAGGGCAGTGATGAGGCACCCCTGGGCAGCAGGGGAAGGAGAGACCCTTTCTCCCAGCTGCCCTGTCTCTGTGTGCTTATCGTTAGACTCTTTCTGTCATGCAATTGCTGTGACCATGTTACATCAGTACTTTTATGCATTTGAAAGCACTGTGAAACCTGGATTTACCTTCAGTTAAGATGCCCAATGATTCAGAAAAAAGAACATCAGTGCATATGCACCATTTCTCCAAAGTCTGAGAAATTCTTGAATTCATGAACATTTGAAAAATGGATACTTACAATACATAACATTAATGGTTCAACAGAGAAAAAGACACATTCTCTTTATGCATTAAGCTGGAATGCAGGAAAGAGGCTTCACGCCCTTTTGTTGGTGATAAATGTGATATAGAAATAGGGCTGTTAGAGAACCTGCTGCTCCATGCATTGCTGCTTTTATGGCACGTGGTGGTCACAGGTGAGCTTGCAAATGTAGCACATGAAACACTGAAAGACCTGCTTGTAGAAGACCATCTAAACTTTGCTGCAGAGATCTCATACTGCCTGAACAAGATGTGACATGAAAGAAGAGTATAGGCATTGCCATCCAGACCAAGCTGACAACAGCAGAACTAAATGAGCAGGTGATTCACGGCTAACGCTGTTCAAGCTGTAGGAGGAGTACCTAGATGCCTTACAGCATGGCCAAGAAAAAATCACAATACTGCAGACACAACCCCCGAGCTCTGGGAAAAACAGAGGCACAGCAGGAACCAGAGTGCTGCAAGCTCTCAGAAAATCTTCTTTATATGACTTCATATTCTTGTGAAGAAAATTTGATGGGAACACTGCAAAAAAATGGTACTGACATGCTTTGGTGACACACATCAGGTAGTGTCTGGCAGAAGAACAGAAGCAACCTCAAATGCAATGAAGAGGCAACACCATGTCAGTGATTCTGTTGTGTCATCAGGCAGACAAGAAGTCTATTTAATTAACATTGGATGTTGATTATTTACTTCCTGTAACATGAAACTGTTTACTTGGAGTATTTAAGACTAGCCCAGTTTATGTGTAGTTTGTTACCTGAAGATGAAATTCCTGTGCGTGGTTGTTTGCATGTAGATGTGTCTGTAAGTGTGATTTGTGAAACTTCTGAATTCTCTACTAGAAAAGCACATAGGTCCAGGACTACCACAATAAATATGCAAATATGTAATGGGAATTGCACTGCTTTACCATGAGATGTTAATGCAGTGCAGAGCCAAGTTATTTATTATGAGTCACAGATGAAGGAAAATCTGCTGAAGGATTTGTTCACAGAGGTAAAATTTAACATAATCAAGTCCCACGTGACAGAAGTTACTTTAACAAACATTTACAGCAAGAGATGATCAATCAGAAAAACTTGTGTTATGTTTTAGGAGAAATTGAGTCTTGTGAATGACAAAATATGATCTGCAATGACAACAAAGTCATAGAGCACCATAGGAGGCCTCTGTGACCAACAGGGTTCGGGTCTGTAGAGCTCGCAGGGCTGGGAGAAGAATTTGGGAAACTCCATGGTACAAAAATGTATTTCAGATTGAATGAGTAACACCAAGATATAATGGTGTGAATGGCAAAGGACTCCAGATGCTGCTGGTTCACTATAATACTCCCACAAGCACCAGACAGAACCCAGGGATTTGAGACACAGTGGAAGGGTAACACCAGGAAAAGGAGTAGGAATTGGAAAATGTCTGTATAACAGTTTAAACTGTGTATAATCATCATCATCATTACTATTATTACTATTATCACCATTATCACTACTGACCATTCCTTTCCTTTCATATTCATAAAATATGATTTTTTTAGTAGTTCTTCTTTCTTTTTCTGTAATACTTAAATCTGGGCCAATAGTGATCATTAAATGAATCTATTAAGATTTCTTTTGTAAAAACATAAATTCCTGACTTTACATAAAAGGTGTGTTTCCTCTTTGTCCACAGACAAGACTTCAAATTTAACTAACTGCACAGCCTTTTGGGACCACTGTTTGAATACTTCTCAGAAATGGTGTCTATGTTTTTCATTAAATTGTCCAAAATCCGGTGTTCCTTGGATGTAATTTTTTTTCTCTTTTCCTTCTCCTTTCCTTCTCCCTTCCTTTCCTTCTCCTTTCCTTCTCCTTTCCTTTCCTTTCCTTTCCTTTCCTTTCCTTTCCTTTCCTTTCCTTTCCTTTCCTTTCCTTTCCTTTCCTTTCCTTTCCTTTCCTTTCCTTTCCTTTCCTTTCCTTTCCTTTCCTTTCCTTTCCTTTCCTTTCCTTTCCTTTCCTTTCCTTTCCTTTCCTTTCCTTTCCTTTCCTTTCCTTTCCTTTCCTTTCCTTTCCTTTCCTTTCCTTTCCTTTCCTTTTCCTCCTCCTCCTTTTCCTCCTCCTTTTCCTTTTCCACCTTCTTTTCCTCCTCCTTTTCCTCATCCTTTTCCTTTTCCTCCTCCTTTTCATCCTCCTTTTCCTTTATTTAATTTACTCAGAAGGAATAGAGAACAACAAGCAGTAGAGGAACCAATCACTTTATTCTGCACCAATTCAGCATTACAGAAGTTGAACTTTGCCAGATAACACTTCAGATGGAGAGAGTCATCTTTGCTAAGGAATGTAATTTTTCCAGCAGGACAAGAATCTAATCTTGGCATTACAAACAAATAGTTTGCAGGTATCAAAGTTTAGAACTGCCAGAAAAATGACAGGCAAACTGCTTTTCAGGCTTATTTCTTGCATGTTGTTAAAGAAACTTTGTCCTTGACTCTGCTTGAGGTGTAGATCAGAACCACTTCGGAGAATTTCAAGCTTGTCGTGGGCAGACCCACAGAAACAGTGAAATCCTGGATCATAAGTAGCACAACACTTACTTTATTTCATTTTGTGCTACTGCAGCTCTGATGCCTCAGACTACAAAGTCAGAGCTCTGCTTACTTAAGCCCTTTGGGATAATAGTAAGACCACTATATTTGATGCAAGAACACTTAATAAAACCAAGAGAGAGTATATTGCTCTTGAAAGACTCGTGTACTTAAAAATAGAGAAACTACCCCTCAAGCCATAGATGCAAACAGCATACAGATTATTTTCTTCTGTGAACAACAGAGGGATTCGAATTAACAGAGATATAAAATGCCTAATGGTCAGTGAGATAACTTGAATTTACAGGCATAAATTCAGATCTTCACTGACATAAAAAGCCCACCAGAAACTGAACACAGGACAGATGTTTCACCCATCTTTATTTTCACTAGGTGTCTGGACAACGAAAGCTAATTGTTGTCAGTACTGGAATTGTTAGTGCAATTATTTGAAAGAGAGTCCTTATCATATCTGATTCCACAGAAGTTAAGTGGCTTTCTGGCAATAAGATGGCCAAACAACCCCAAATCTTTATTTAAGATTGCAAATGGATTTGCCCCAAATGCAGTTGTGCAGTGTAAGTTACTCATTATCTTGTTATTTCATTAAATTGATACACAGAATATGTACAATTGGCTCATGCTAAACCTCAACTCCTTTTCAGAAGAAAAACTTGACAGTGGAGTGTGTATTGGATGCTCCAGTTTGAATTAATATGAAATATTTAATTACTTACAGAGTTTCTAAGAAGCCAACAGTGACCAATATGCCCCTCTTATGGCCTGACTTAAAATGTTCATCAAGGCTTGGTTGACATGGGCCTATGAGCTGATGCACCACTTAACTGCTGCTCTGCTCTCCTCTGTGTAGGATGTGACTAGAAATGGCTCTAAGGTCACAAGACACACCTGCTACTACAGCTTGCTTTTCTTCCTGCTATTTTCAGCCAGGAAGAAAATCTCTAAGAATCAACATCTGACCAAGGATCACAATTCACCATCTTAGGATGTGAATTTCTTCTTAAGGAAGAAAAGCACGATGCAGGGGCACCATTGGAAACTTGCCTTCAGGAAACCAGAGAACTTGAAAATGTCAGTAGAATTTTGAAAGAAATTATTTGCAGGAAAGCAGGAAGGTCTTCACTGGAGACTTTCTATAAAGTCTTTTATGACACAATGGTAAAGAGGCATGTTAAGATGTGGCTTGCCAATTTTTGAAAGCCCTATTCAGCCCTCAGTCAGTAAAAGATGCCTTGCTTCTGACATGGGTGAACTTACCATGGGGCTGAAGGTCACCAAAAGGCAGCACTGATAGCTCTTTCAGCTGACTTAATAAAGGCATGGCTTGCACAACAAAAGGGTAGTTTCAATTTTGTGGAAGATACCATGTATTTCCTCATTGGTGAGAGTTGCAGTACTTTTCTCACACCATATTGCTGTGTACTGCAGTGCCTTTCTGATACAGCTTCATCAGGTAAGAAAAGAGATTTGTAAAACAGGTACACCAGCGAGCATCACCCATGTTGTGGCAGGAATCTTGCATCTACATTTTGCAGCTAATAGGTATTTAGCTCTAAAGGCTTTTTAGTGTAGTTCTGGTATAGGCAGAGGTGAAATATAGAATAAAGGCCTTAAAACTTAAATTACAAAGACTTAAGAATTCCCTTGGAGTACTAACTGCAGCAGCAACAGAGGAGTGGTTCAGAGTAAAAAGGAAAAATGAAGCAGTCTTACGAGAGAAACTGAAGGAGGAAGATGTCAATTAGGTGTCAGTAAGTTCTCATTAAAAGTGGATGGTTTCCAGACTTAGTTAAAAGAAAACTCTTTGAAAACATCTTTTGGAGCAGTAGAAAGAAAAAAGAAACATTAAACCCCTTACAAGTCTATTGTGTATTACAATATATTTTCTTTTCACTCTTATTTGGGAAAGGAGTGAAAAAGTTATATGTGGAATCTGTAGTCTTGTCACATAACTCAGATTTCTGCTGCTATAGGCTTGCAAAACAGATGTGTTCAAACTAGTAGAAAAAAGGCAATAAAGTGGAAAAATTAAAGTATAACTAAAAGATTGTTCTTTGCTTTCTTCCTGTATGTTAAAAATAATGAAGTCATTGCAACTGACATTCCTAAAAATAACCTGAAGTAACAATCTTGGAGAGAAAACACAGATTTCTCACCTGCAAGACACAAAGTTAAAGACTCCTTTTGCCTGTTATCCTGGGCAAATAATGCTGTGAAAGCTATTAGGCTCAGAGCATGGTTGCTTACTGCCCTCAAAAACCACACCAGTAATGTAACACCAGTAATATAACACCAGCTCAGGATACTACTCCTTCAGCTGCACGAGTTGAACCAAGAGCATCCACATGGCTGACTGCAGTTTGTTCCTGGTCTACACACAAAGCGTGTCCATCAGGGCTGAGCACGGGTCAGAACTGTGTCCCTGTGCACTGTGACCTCCAGCAGGTCTGGCTGTGGCCCCACACTGAATGCACGCTGGGGATGCAGGTGGCCTCCAGCTCCTCTGTGGTGTGTGCTGGGAGGAGCAAAGGGTGACTGGCTGAAGGGTACCAGCACCTTCTGAAGGCTACCAGCAGCTTCTAAAGGCTACCAGCACCTCCCATACAGGGTTGAGGAGGAGAGAACTGAGCAGTTCCCAGCTCTCTGTTATTCCTGGCCAGCATTCCTGTGCAGCTGGGACAACAAACAGTAAGTACAGAGCTGCTGAGCGTAGCCTCTGCCAGGAGGACAGTCACACAGCTTCTGCTGCTGAGTAGGAAGCTGGACTGTGATGGAAGAGTCTACCACAAGGACTGTCATAGATGCCACTGAAAGAATCTCAAAGGACACCAAGAACTTGTGTTTAGACAGCTGAAATGATGCTGGAACCTATACACACCACAGTCACAAACACCACTTGCATTTCTGGGCTTACTGCATGTTTCAGAGCTTCTCCATTGCAATGTGTCAGAGAAGGGCACTTGGGGACACCTTCACCGAGTTTGGTACAGCTGCATAATGTCTGCAATGGCGCTTAAGTAACGTACTCAGCCTGCAATGCTGCTTGGCACTGCGGCTCTTCCATGATCTCCCCTCCCCTCCACTTCCATTCCCTGTCCTCTCCCCCAAGGCTTTTCAGCAGCTCACATAAAGCCACTTGCCAAGATGGGCACAAAATAACTTACAACTTATTTTGTGCTTATATTTAGGATAGCAAAATCCAGCTTTACAATAGAATGGAGCTTTGCAGTTACCATAAAATGCTGGGCTAAGGAAGCAAAATGCCAGGGGGTTGCAGGAGGTTTCACAGTCATACAGGTAAAAATGGAAGAACTTAATGTTCTCTCACTAACAACACTGAAGGAACTTTCTCCCCTGTCCCCAAATAGACCATGTTCACCTCCACATAACTCTGGAGACACAGAGAGACAGCAGGCATCTTCGGCCACGGGGAATCTTGGAAAGAGGCCAGACAGCTGGAGAGACAGCTCTGAAGGGCATTGGTGAGCTGGGCTCGTTGCTTCTGCTGTTGGGTGATAATGGGAAAGGTGCATTTCCTCCCCCAGAAACCAAAACCTCACATCCCAATTCCTGCTCAGACAGCAGCAGTGCCTAAGCTGGTCGCATCGCTATGTGCTGTTCCCCAAGCTGGTCTTTCCTCCTACTAGAACAGGAAAATAAGTATCACAGAGCATTATTGGGGTTATTTACAACACCCCAGCAGTCTGTGTCCTATCCTTGGCACTGACAGCAAGACCTATGTACAGCCAATTCAGCCAGTGTGACCAGAGATTTCTGTTCTCCCGAGATGTGGGTCAACTAACCTGTGCGCGATACTGCACTTGAATCCCTCTCTTGCTTCTATGCTAACCTAATCTAAATTAACTCCATCTACTTTCCTCAGATGATGCTTTGTGGGTGCAAGAAAGTAGGAATTGAGGACTTGGCACTCCCAAAGCTTATCTTCATTTGCAATCATTAGTTTAACTTAATACACCTAAATGACTTCATTTGTACTTAGCCTAGCTTTAGGGAGCACTGGCATTCAGGAAGCACTACTCCAGCTACTGGAGTGATTTGATTAGCAGTGCTGAGTGATTAGATTAGCAGAGTGGCTGGACAGAGTGTTAATTACTTATTGTCATTCCAGCTGATGTATCCCCACTGCACCAGCAGCTCGAGCCATGCATTTGCAGAGACTGAACTTGTGCATGCTTGTACTCGGTGGTTTGTAATTCACAGCCTTGCCAGCAGCCAGTGCTTCTGGTCCCTCAGCTTACATGTCAGAGGTCCGTACCAGCTGCAAACACCGTTGTTAGCCTGTACTGGGATCATTGCATGGTGCTGAAAATGTCAGAGAGACAAACTATTGGTTCTTTGTCATCCCTCCAGCAGAGACCTATTTCAGATTCTCTGGGTAATGCTGTTTCTGGAGTGATGTTTCTTGGCATGCAAAAGTGCCTCATTGCAGAAATACTATAGTTTTGTGACGCTGTTACAAATAGCAGCAGTTTTCACTCTCTTAAGTTCTCCTGTGTTCCAATTATGGTAAAAAAAGCTTCCTAGGAAATAACCCTAGTTTTAAGTCTGGGGCTCCAGAGAAGTATGTGCTCACAATCTATTTGTGACCGTTTCTGTTCAACGACAAATGAAAATAAAGCGAGTAGGAAGTGAAAGTAAGATTTCTCTCTGTGAACCTGGTCCCCTGTGAATTACATGTTTAAGGTCATTGGTCACCTGGGCTGCTGAAGGCAAGCAGCTTCAAAAAATGCTGCTTTTCCTACCTTTGGTGATTTCTAGGAAATGCAGCTTTATTGAGTGCTGCACGCTTTGGTAGATAAAGTTTAGTGAGATGAATCCTACCCTTACTGCTCTCTGCCAAGAGGAAGCAGACCTATGCTGGTGCTCCTCTGCCAAGAAATAGCAGACATTATGTTTCCCCATATGGAGCAGCGCTCTGGATTATCGTGGAATTCCCTTCTATTAAAAATAAAACCAAAATAGCCTGTTCAGAAGTAATTGAAAGATTTTTAGGAACGCGGAAGAGGTTTTTTTTCCAGGATGCCAGAGACAATTTAATGTTCTGTTAGATTGTTATAAATTCCCTTGTCCCTCCAGGTAGTAAAAGCATGTAATGTACAAAGGGAAAACATAAAGTAATGCTGTACAAATGATCTCAAAATATAAAACTGATAGGGAAAAGTAGCATGAGAAAGACGATAGAGTTGTGATGTTTTGCATTGCTCCTAGCAGTTGATTTTTGTACAGTAAAAGCATAAAATCCTGCAATATTGGACCTACACCTCCTCTGCACTGGGAATTTCACTATATGAGGTGTGAGGCAATGAAAAATCAGGGCCATAATATCCTACTGAGCTTCTGAGTCATCTTATTGCACTGAAGTAAAAGCACTTTAGAAAATACAAGCCATCTGTGATGTTAAATGCAATTATCTGATTTGCCTTAATAAATGCTCACAAATCACTGCCAGCCACTTCAAGTTTTCAACACTGTTCTGAGTCATTCATAAGCAGGTAAAGGTCATCATGCTAAGACCTTATCAACTCTGATCATTATCAAGTTATTTTCTGCAATAACACAACTGCTTCCCTCCAAATCCAGCACATAAAAGAACTTTAAAGGAGATGTGATTTTTTTTTAGCTCTGTCCTGGTTTCAGCTTAAATCATGACAGCTTTGACATTCAGAGGATCACACTAGGTGTATTACATTGAAGTCAACACAGTACTGGTTATTACTTATAGCTTCTTCCTAATGGCATCAAGTGACAAACATTACTGTTGTTAAAGGTCAGATCCCAAGCTCTGTATTTCAGATTCCTCGTGACTGGAACTTCTGTACACCAGGAATTATCCAGATATGTCCCTTTTCCACTTGCACAATAACTCTGCCCAAGTGTGAAAGGGGCACTGTGACTGTACAAATTATGTGTTCTGGTTGTAAGTGCACTATGCTCAGGATGTGGCAGCCCCATTGGGCACTCACAGATCATGCTCTCGGCAGGCTTGTACAGATGCACAAGTCCCACACTGCACAGGTTCATGTATTTCTTGCCAGGGACGCCTAGAACAGCTATGATAGTGCTTCCTAAAGCTTTATTTCTCAGAAGTTATTTACACCTGTAGCAAAAGCTACAAGTATGAATTTAAAATCTATGTTGCATAAAAGGGAAGAGTTTGCAGCTGCCCATCGGGAAAAGCTGCATGTATGTTACCCAAATCTGAGCACACGGAGCACAACTGTCAGTGTACACACTAGCCAGTGTCTAAAGTGTGAATGATTTAAATGCTCAACCAGTAAAAAACAGTATAGTAGCTCCACTGCTGACCTGGTCCAGGTTACTCAAAACAGCAGAGAAAAATGCTATAACCAGCAGGAGACACTGTCCAAGCATGCAGAGATGGTGCTAGGAATGCCAAAGCACACCTGGGGATGTATCTGCATAAACCAAAACAAGAAGAGCTCTACATCTGTGTCGGTAGGAAGACTGGGGAAAAATATGGGCCTGTTGCTGAATGGGAAACAGGCTGTAGTGACAAAGTACCTCAAAAAAACCCAATGCGCTCAATGCCTTCTTCGCTTCGTCTTTACTTGTAGCACCAGCCTTCAGGAATCGCAGGCTCCTGGGAGCAGTGACAAAGTCTGGCACAAGGAAGACAAGCCCTTGGGTGGATGAGGACTAGGTCAGGGAACATTTAAACACACTGGATATATATAAACTCACAGGGCTTGATGATTTGCACCTGACAACTGCTGAGGAACTTGGCCATTGCAAGATGACTCTCGATTATCTTTGAAAGCTCATGGCAATTGGGGAAGATTCCTGATGACCAGAACAGGGCAAATCTGGACAACTACAAGTCAGTTGGCCGTGCCTTGATCCCTGTGAAGGTGACAGAGCAACTAATCCAGGAAACTATTTCCCATATTCAGGATAGGAATGCCACAGTATTGGAATCCATAGTCAAAAATAGATTTGCACAGGGGAAATCAAGCCTGAGTTGACATGCCTGACCTGATAGCCTCCTATGATGAAATGACTGGCTTCCAATTCTGTGTCCAATAACACTCTCTTAGAAAACTGATAAAGTGCAGGCTAGGTAAGTGGTTGGTGAGGTGGATCAAAACTGGCTGATATGCTGAGCTCAAAGGATTGTGATCAGCAGCACAAAGTCCATTTGGAAGCCAAACATTAGTGGTCTACTCCAGGGGTTGATACTGAGGCAAATACCCTTCTGTCATTAATGAACTGGGATGATGTAACAGTGTGCACCTTCACCAAGTTTGTTGATTCAGAGGAGCCTGGACATGCTGGAGTGTGTCCATTGAGGGCCATGAAGATGACTAAGCAGTACCATCTTCAGGAGGATCTCTTACTCAAGAAGAGGCTGAGAGAGATGGGCCTGTTCAGATCATAGAAGAAAAGTCTTCGGGGGCATCTCATCAATGTGTAGAGATACCCGATGGAGGGGAGTAAAGAACATGGAGACAGATTCTTCTCAACAGTGTCTCAGAAACAAAGCAATGGTGACAAACTGAAATACAGAATGTTCCATTTAAATGAAAAAAGAAACTGAGGAGACGTCAAACATTGGAGCAAGTTGCCCAGAAAGGCTGTGCAGTATCCACCCCTGGCAATATTCAAACCTAAATAGACATGACCCTGCAACCTGCTCTAGTTGCCTCTGCTCCAAGCAGAGGTTTGGACTAGATGATCCCTAGAGCTGCCTTCTACCCCAATGGCTCTGTAATTCAGTCCTTGCAGGTTACTGACAGCACTGAATTGTTCCAGTCCACATCAAGTTGCAGTTCAACAAACAACAGCATTAGTCAGGATTGTTTAAACAAGTTACTCAACTGTTTGCTAACTGGTCACATAGACCTGCTATAGTAGACTGCTTCTCTAGTTCTGTTTAAATATACATCCTCTATTAGGTATGGTTCTTCCATTTTTTATGAGGAATGCTTATGTGTTAGGGCTCAGTGATTCACACTCTTCAACCATGAGCAAGGAGGGCACTCAATGTGTAGCTTTTCTCTGCAGGAAAGGGACATAAACATTTTTCAGGAAAGCACAAATCTCATTCACTGCTCTCAGATCTCCAGGATGAACTAACTCATCTGAGGCTATCACTGAAACAGCCAAATTCTGCATCAGTGACACTACCCTCACTTGCTCCCACCTCACACCACCTAATTCCTTGTGCTACCACACTGTTTGGGCAGTCAGCAGTGAATGACAGCAGGTAACTGTTACTGTTGAGGTAGCCACAAAACATAAAGGACAGTGCCATGGTGAAGGAGAAAAAGCATTTATTTGAAAGAGACAGCATCTTATATAGACTTTCAGAATGTTATTGTTTGTGTTACATATTCATGGGCTACTAAATTACTACAATAAACTCACTGGCTATATTAACTACAACATACTACTATTGGTTACTTACAGTGTCAGTGTTCAAGCATTCAGAAAAATAACAGGTGCAGATACATGGCTGTTTTTCTCCTATTGTTTAGATTTCTTGCCTCTGTCAAGACACTGTCAAGGCTAGAAGCTAATTGTTTTACTTGTCATGGGCTTTTCTCACCAATAGAAGTTAACCATGTCCAGCTTAGGATTTGTGAAGCCTTCAGGGTAGCTGTTGGCCGCAACAGGTAACTGATGGGTGTAACACTCAACAGGCTTTGCCAGGTTTCAGAAGAAAGGAAGGCTGTTTGAGGTTAATTGTAGCAGGAATGTAATCCACCACTTTAGACAGAAGTGCTAGTCCAGGGCAGCTAAAGGCATTCACGAGATCACAGGATGATGTAAAAGCAACCAAGGGTAAAATTAACCACAAGAGGTCTGTAGCCCACTCTCCTGCTCCAAGCAGGATGAGGTGCAAGATCCAAGCAGGTTGCTTAGGGCTTCATGCCAGTGGGGGCTTGGGAATCACCAAGGGTGGTGGCTGCAAAACTTCTCTGAGCACCAACCTGCTCCTATAAATGTCTGCCCACCAGGTGAAAAAGAGTTTTCTTATAAAGAGCCTGAACCTTTCTTTTTTCAGTCTATGCCCAGTTTCTCCCAGCCTCCCCCCATACATGAGTGGAAAAGCCTGACTCAAAAAGCTGCCATGCAAGGCAGTCACAGCTGTGCTCTCTGCCTGCAGCCCTACTGCTGATTTTGGACTGTACTGCTGGGCGAGTCAGGAACTTGCTTTGGGAGAAAAATCTGTGGCATGTTTCCACAATGTATAAAAATTACCTATAGTTTACCACAAATCAATGAATGGAACAAGCCATCAACACACCTGATGATGGCAAAAGTCAGTACCATTTTTTGTGCATAAGGCATAGGTGTTGCTGGAAAGTGGAATTAACCTCACAGTTATAAGAGAAGCAACATCTGTATATAGTGCTGTCTGCCTCAGACATGTGCAGATCATGTTAACCCACCCACTTAACTTCCCTGATCTTCTATCCAATGAAGTAAAACACAAAAAATTCTATGAATCTTCTGGGTATTTTAACACTCACGTACCATTTCTTTCCTTGAAATTGAGAGCAGAGAACATAGTTCTTTAAGAATATTTTAATTTATTTTTAAAAAGAAATATATAACTGAAAAAAACCCAAAATTAGAGAAAACACAAAAAAATGCTACAGTAAGGATAAAATACACCTTGCAGACATCTTGTGATTGTTTCTGAATCTTCTACAAATCCCTAAATGCACTTTCTGTAGTGTTATGGATTATCACACAAAATATTTTTGACAATTAGGAAATGTAGGTAAGATAAACAATACTCAAAGTGTATTTCAGCAACTGTATAAACATAAAATATTAATTATGTAATTAGACTACTACACTAGAAAAACCTGAATTTCATTGCCTTAGTAACACTGTTAAAATCTTATTACATATACTTAAACATATTTATCTATGTTCTCCTTGCCTAATAGCTCTTCTGAAGTCATTCTCAGACCCCAGAAAACTCCTTCTGAACATTGGTGCTTACACTTTGATCCTTGGGTCATTTTGTGGTAGAAAGCCTGAATCCACACTAGCATAAGAATCTGTTTCCATGGATCAGAGCATGGGACTTATACTGAAACTCTGTTTCTCCCCTTTTCTCAGTATGCTTACATGGGTTAAAGAGCGCCTTCTAATTAATAGAAAAAATAAAAGCAGCAATGCACCCAGCATTTTCTCCCAATGTCTTTCAGGTATTTGCATGAGTCTCAGCAGGTTTCTTAGGAAATGCCACTTCCTGGAGAAAAAAAGAGAATGCAGAGAAACTCCACACCCTCCTTCTCTCACTCCAGATTTTGGCCACTATTTCTCAGGCTGTTTTTCCAGCCATGTGGCTGACTCTGACAAAGGGAGGGGAATTGGAAGGGAATTCTCTACCCACTGCTTCCACACCTAATTTTCACCTACCTCCTACACTGTAGTGTCTACAGAATTTCTGCTGAAACATCCCTGTTTTTCATTAGCAAACAAGTGCAGCTCCTGGCCTAGGGCGTGTGCTGAGAGTGCGCCTGAACCATCATACAGCCCTTCCCTTTTCCTCTTCCAGCCCTCCGTACTGGCAGAGGCACTGAAGAGGAACGCCCCACTACTCCTTCTCCATCAGTATTAAATCTGTATAGTCCTACACATGTTCCTCCCATACCTTTTCCCAAACTAAATGTACTTATCAGCAGTTACTTTTGAAATACAGACCCATTTCCACATATTCTTTTCCAGGAACATAAGAGTCCAGATAGTGAAATTTTAGGCAGATGGTGTGGTCCTGTTTCTGTCATACTTGAGTTTGATGACAAACTTTGAATGGTTTTAATCTCACCATCACAGTTTAGGCCCACTCAGCTCAGCAAATCACAGCCAAAAATGTTCAGACACGGCTGTGCCACTGTGTGTTCACTGCCAGAGGCACGTGGTGCCTGACTTGAGGTCAACAATTTTCAGTTGTTTCTTCAACTGTCCCTGAAAACTGCTCCTGAGTGTGTGTTTGGGCACCCAAAATAAAATAATCATATTTGAAAATCTTGGGTCACAATGATGTGGCAGAAGTACCTTGCTAACAAGATCATTAGATGAAGATAAGTGAGAATGTCACTGTTTTACAGAAAAGACTTAGGAGCACAAGGGGTTGCTCAAAGCTTAATGACTGTTGAATTTCTGTAAGGTGAAAGGGGAATAAAAAGAGAAAAATGATGATGGATTATAGTGTAGCGAAGTGTACAAGTCTAACATCTTGTTTAGACTTCGGAACTCTTGCAATAGAGCAATGCTGTTGATGGACATTCATCAACTGTACTTTCATCTGATGTTAGCTGGCAGAAGTCCTATTCAGAAATAATTTGAATGGCTAAGGAGCCTCTGGTCAGTATTGCCTTTTCATCTGGTGACTGAGGGCAGAGTACACAGCAAACCCACTGTGGCTGTGACAAACCAAGTCTGTTTTACGGGAGTTAGCTACACTTATAAGAGAAAGTTTAGAAGAAACCTCTCCGAAGAAAGGCAAGGTAAAATGAGAAGCAAGAAAGCAAGGCAGAGAAAGTAGCAAATAGCTCTTTCTTGGCAGAGAAAGACGGTCTTTTCCTACACTATAATTTAGGAGGGTGTTTCAAGAAAGTTAGCTCACTTTCACTTGATGCTTCTGAAAGCTCTTCTCAAAACAGATTGTACTTTACCATAGATTAATTGAATCAATTCACACAACCTCTTGAATCAATTCACAGCCGCTTTTCTCTAATGAGTAACATATATTAAATTACAATTTGTCTAGTTTTGACCAGAATTTCTTAAGTTTCTGGTTTTAGATACTGTTGAATATTAAGTATCACTAGCTATTAGATATCACACACTACACCTTTTAACATCTGTCATGCCCTATTTGCTGTCTAGTCGCAGCCATAATTTTGCTGTTCTTCAGCAGGCACGAAGTTGTAATTAAAAACTACAGGGCTGTTTAAAGGGCTTAGTAAAATTGTACTCACCAGGGATGTCCTCAGGGTCCAGAGCTGGAATGTAGTTACCAGTCAGAAATTCAGCATACTAACGGGGATACGACTCCAGCTCTCCATGCCCATGCCATTTCAACTCTGAGCCTTGATTTATTCCCTCTCTGGCTCCCAACTCATTCCAAAAAAGAAAGCACTGCTTCACATGCACATGCACTTCACATGCACATAAATGCATTAGCTAGGTAATTACTCCAACATATCTCCAAATATTTTCACAGTCAAATAAATCATTAATATTTGAATACATAAGCTTAATACAAAATGTCATCAAAATCACAGAAGCTTATTATGTATTGAAGGCTGTATGTGTGTATTACATATATTTGAAAACTGTGATATCTAGGATCATCCTATTTTCTCTACAGAAAGCATGTGAAGATCAGTCCATTCTGCCAGCATATGGGATCACATGTGTGACTGTATTGCACTTGGGAGTACCAGCATATCCTCTCAATTTTTTTTGCTTGTAATGCATTGTGAGTATGCCTACCACTTTGCAAACACATGAACGACGAGGCTGCTGCTCCAGGAAACTTGTATCTTGACTCATGTACAATAAAAAGGCTAATAGTTCAAGTGCTTATGAGAGCAAACAACAAGTCAGGTCTTCAGGGCAAAGTTGTTTATTAGAAGGCTTAAGGAAAGAGCTGGGCTTCAAGACATTCCTTATTGGCTCTGAGTTTCCTTCATAAAATAAGTAATGACGACCCAATTTTTAATTACTTTAGATATTTCAAAGATGTCACAATTTCTGGGGTTTATGAAGACTGTATTCACTTGCATATTTTATATTCTTGCACTCTTAATTTGAGGGTTTGTTTTGCAAAAATTTGTCACAAATAACACTTATTAGACACAATAGCCACTGCTAACAAACCAAAAGAACGTGTGGCAATGTTTTCTTGCCCTTTCTGGGTTTGCCCTTGTATACTCAGTCCCTTTGCTGTTGTCCTCTTGATTTTAGTACTGACATAACTTTGATGAGTGGAGTAATTCATAGACTTGTTCTGGGTAGTTAATATTTGCGGGTACACTCAAAATGAAAAAATGGCTACTTTTGAAGTGGAAAAAAAAATCTTTAAAACCTTTTTGATATCTCAAAATAAAACTGAAAAGTGTGCAAGCCCGCAGCTGTTTTCCAGAACAGATCTCGAGGGTGCCAGGGTGTTTGGTGTAAGATTTCAGAAGACTTGAAGCAATGGCTCCGCTACTGTGTCCCTAATCTTCGTTTTCTGGATTTGTTGTAGGACCTGTCAGAGCGGGATAGGATGGAGAATGGACAAAAACTGAGGGCCTCACTCCGGGGTGAGGTGCTGACTGGTAGTTCCCGGTGTTGTGTGTGCCTTTTTCTTTCTCTGCCGACAAACTCCTCCGGCCGGCCAGGGCGTGCGGCGGGTGGGACGGGGACAGGACGGGCTTATCCTGGAGCCGTCAGCCTGGATGTCTGAAATCCTGGAGAGAAACATCCCAGAGCTGCGAAATGAAGCTTCTTGGGGCGGGGTGCCCGCACAGTCCTTCTCCCACACAAACGCCACGTGGGGGTCCCTGGCCCTGCCACCCCTCACAGCCCACGGCCCGCCGCCGTGCTGCCATCCCTGCCCGGCGGGGACGCGCGGAGGCGCCCCGGGGTCCCGCCGGCGGCAGGGAACGCCGGTGCCTGGCCGGGCGCCCGTTTCCCGGGACTACGTTTCCCAGGGATCCGCGGCGCGGCCCCGCCCGCTGTCAGCGAGCGCTGCAGGTTGATCGCCGCGGCTGCAGATGAGCGGAGCCCGCGCGGGCGGGGGGGCGGCCGGGGCAGCGCCGCCGGGGCCGGGTCGGCGGCCGGCGCACTATGCGAGGCCGGGAGG
>VZRR01010567.1:0-44108 GCA_013398015.1 Oreocharis arfaki | reverse complement strand
AGGTGCCGCCTCTCCCGGCAAGGGCGGCCGACCTGCGCCGCCTCCCTCCGGAGCGGCCCCGGCGGCCGCGCTCAGCCCCGGCCGCCTCCCCCGCCCCGCCGCACGTCGGTCTACCGCGGGCGCCGAGGCGCCGCCGTCCCTCGCTGCTGCCCAGATCCCTCAAGTGCCCCGAGGCCGCGATGCCCACGTAGCTCCAGCAGCCCCCGGCCGTCCCCCGCATGGGCGCAGAGCTGTGCTCGGCCCCTCCTTCTCTCAGAAGGATGGAGAAGCCAAAGGGCCGAGATGCTCAGCTCTCGGGCAGCCGGGAGATGTGCGGTGTTCATAAGGCGCCCGGCTCTTGGAGGAGTACCCCGGTAACTGAGGCGATAGCTACCAAGACCTGGACAGGTGGATGCTTTGCTAGGTCTTCCAGTAAATGCTGGGCTCCCTTTACTCGTCTAACGTTGGCTATGTGTTCCCTTTCCATTGGGTCTTTTGGGAAGTTGGAGGAGAGAGGTGTATGGGAAATGGCAAATCTGCTTTCCTGCTCTCTGCTTTCAAAATTCACTTGGTTTTCTAGCGCTTTAGAGTGAGGCAGTGACAGTCCTGGGGTTTGTGCCTCATCTTGCTTGTTTTGGTGCTCTTGGGAAAATTTAAGAATCCTGTGTAAACCAGACATCTGACCCCTTCTCCTGTGCTTAATTTAGTGTATGTCAGTATTTTTATGTGTTCGTTTTGAGACTACCGTGAATTTTGTTTCTCAGTTATGCTGAAATCTACAATTCTATCAGAGACACTTCCTTTATTGCTGAAAATCATGCTGAAGCTGTCTTTTGCTGAGTACCCAAGTGAACAACACAAATGATAGTCCAGCGAAAACTTAGGCTTCCTGAAGGCAGTTGGGAGTTTAACATCCCTGAAAAACAGCTTCCTATGCAAATTCAAATAAAGGTAAACAAGACCACTATGTCTCAAAAGGTGTCTGTCAACATCCCAAGTTGTTCATCCTAACCATAAGCCTCTCCATGAGGCAAACATTTCTTATGCACAGGCTGCTTTACCGAATGGCAGTTTTGAAGACTGGAATGATACAAAGAAGTATCTTCGTATCTTCCTCAAAGAAGGAAGCTAGTGGTGCTGAATAAAAGCATTACTTCTGTGGTGGCAGAAGCATAGTGACATGAACTGGGCATGCGTGCCCGGTAGTGGGTAAGTATTAAGTGAAATGGACTGCCATGCACCAGATGGTTCATATGCCAGCAGCAACCCCTGTTTCAGTGTGCTCACTAATGTCATCCTCTTTTATTTACTTGCAGTCCTTCTCAGTCTGTTTGCTAGATCTTTTCAAGTCTGTAATAATTCCTGTCATATCTGCAGTGCCCTCCATCTGAGAATCTCTAAAAGCTTTGTAAATATTAATGAAGAAAAGCTCTGCTAAAGCTTTGGGAAGCAGTGCCTTTCCCTTCTCCTGAGATGGAATTTTTTTCTTTAACTCCTTCTTCCCATTTCCTTCCCCCAGGATGCATCCTGCTGTGGTGTCTCAGAATAGGCATTCTTGTCTGTATGATCTGCATTCCTCTCATTATGTTTTTTTCTCCCTCAACTTTCTTGCCTTTGCATAATTCTGTTGCCCTCACACTAACACAGCAGTATGACTATTTCAGCACAAGTAGCTGTGTGGCCATGACTACTTTGTGTATGTAGTGCATCCACATTTCAGGCCTTTTATTATCCAACATTTTCTGTTGGAACCATGTTTCTTTGTGTGACTGTGCTTAAAAGCTTGCTTTTCTCTTAATGCATCTTCTGTCGTATTGGAGCCCCGAGTGTTCTGTTCCTGAACTGTGACTTTTGGCAACGAACACGTGGCATTATGGCTTCTGTTTGGAAAGCTGAGAGGTTACTTGTTCCTCATGACTCCAGTCACTACAGTGTACAGACCCTGCTGTAGTCAAAAGTAAAGTTGCCATTGAATCTTCCAAATAGATAGTTTTGTAGAAAAATGTCCTGGACTCAGGAAGAACAGTTGGGATTTTTTTGTCTTCTGGTTGTTTGAGTTGTTAGTTTTCTTTGGAAAAAATGCTTTCCTGGTTTGCAGCTTGGGATCTTGAGAGCATAACCTGCTGTTCATCAGTTCTGAAGGCTTCGAAATAAGGTTTAAGCTGAGGTTGTCTGACCTTCCAGTCTCTGTAGAAGTCAGCTGGGAGCTTGGCTAGGATGGGTTTCCTGGGCTTTCTTTTATAGAGTGAAGCAAGGATTTTGAATGGTTGGGCCAACTGGCTTCTTGTGCAGACTTGCAAGTGGCTGGCTCTGGGATGCACCTGGCAGGGAGTGGAAAGGTCCCTGGGGCACAAGGGAGGCCTGGATTCTGCAGCACTGGAGTTCCTGACCAGAGCCAACATCCGCTGCCCCACCAGCTCCACCAGGGCTATTGTTCTATGGAAACTGCCTGTTTGTCAGCTTCAGTCACGAACTCAGAGTCTTTCTTTTGGTTTTCCTTTCAGAAATGCTCTGTGTGGCTAAGGTGAAAATATTTTGTAGCTTATATTTTTTGGAGAATCTTTGAAAAAATTGTTCATTTTATGTAAAAAATTACTGAAATCTTCCTCAAATCTGATTATTTTAAAGCTGTCTTAGCATGGGGTTTAGCTATGGCAACAAATGTCCATCAGTTTACTTATGGAAAATATCCTAACTTTTTTACTGGGATAGCTGACAGTGGTAGACTCGCAACTATGAGGTGGGAATTCGGAGAATACTACAGTTCTTTGCCACTTACATATAATACATACTTTAGTGTACCAAAAGAGGTTCTGGGGCACTGGGAGGTCCTTTGGGCTGTATAGTGCCAGTGCTTCCAGATTGATGAAAGGATTGGTGTGTGTATGAGGAAAGTGAATTTGCACTCCTTAATATGAGCCCATTGAGATGGGAGCACTGCCAAGGTAAATCTATTTTTAGACTCATCAGTTTTGACAATGTTCCTTTAAGTGTTTTTTCTCCTTCTAGTAAGAATGAAAGAACTAGGTCAGAGCCAGTAGAAAAAGGCTTTTGATCTCTGCAACAGTGTTCTCAAATGTTGTTTTTTTTTCAGTTTGTTCTTGTGCAGCAGAGGTAAAGGGGGAAAGAGAGAAATGGTGATTTCTTTCCCCCCCAGTGTTTATTGCACAGGACAGTGAGAGACTGACAGCACCCACCAGATGATGTCTGCATGCAGGTGATCCCACACAGTTCTGTTGGATCCCCTGCAGTTCTTATCTTTGGTGTCTTTGAAATTTCTGTGCAAAGAGAAGTGCTAATTATATAATGGAGTTCTTTCATGGTAAGTGTTTAATGAAGTTTGGTCTAACACCTTTCTTGCTGTGTATAGGGTTTGGAAAGTGCCACATACTTTTGTTGCAGGTCTCCTCCTGGAAGTTTATGTAAATTTCCAGTCTCCTATGGCTCTTCTGTAGTGGGCTCATGCTATTGAGACCCTGAGTCTTCCTACGGGATGGTAGAAGTGGAGCCTTGCTGGCATAAAATGACAATGACTGGCCTTAGCCCCTAGTAATCCTTAAGGAGACTAAGACTTGGAGGAGGTTAGGGCATTCTGTGGAGTGGCATCCAGGTTAACTGCTGCAGGACTGAAGTAATTTGCAGCTTGTAACCAACTTCTATCAGAGTGATCCTGTGAATTTCAGCTATGTGATGTACCTTGGTTGAACGCCTTCAGTGCCTAGCAACTCCATGGATATTGAATGCTGCCATGTGTTTCTTCAGAGACTTGAGATACGGTGAGCTCATAGATGTGCTATGCTAACTCTGCCAAGAATGTTAAAGCAAGTTCGGGATCACCCAGAGGACAGCTTTGAAGCAGCTTTCAGTGTAGGTATCTATCGTGCTGTTCCAGGGTGTGCCCAAAAGTGCAACTCTTCTGACAGGTATTCAGTTATTCAACTTTGTCTTATTCCTACATGCACTTCAAGCTCAGACTGGATATGTCTCCATATCTAAGTTTCCAGGGAATGTGATCCGATAGATGGTGTTTCAGCACACTTACTTGCCTATGGACCAAAGAAGTAACAAACCCTGTGATTCAAAAATAGCACATGCTTCCATCAGTGTTTTTGGTTTCTTCAGTAATTTCCAACCACTTCTTAGCTTTAGGGGTTCAGACATGTGGCTTGCAAATAGCTGCCAGCTGGAAGCCGGATTGAGACACACATCTCAATTCAACTCTCTAGTTGAAACAATCACGTTGGGTCGGAGCAGAGGAGATGGATAAGACCAATGCTGGAGGTGCATTGGGCAGTGAAGCATAAGATTTGAACATCAGTCTTAGGTGTTGTGTTCTGTATGTTACTTTCTGACCATTTATTGTAAAAATGCATCAGCAGTTTTGGAATTCCAGACTGGAACATAGATCTTTTCTTATCCACATTTATGTGGTAGCCCTCTTTTTGGGCTGTAACATCTACACCCTTATTTCTCGCTCAGCAACAGCGCAACCTCCCACCCGTCCCCACAGTGTGCATGCAGCCTGGTGGTTGTGTGTGCTTCTCTGCTTTGCACCACTGCTTAGAGCTTTCCAATCTATGCTGCTACATTTGAAAGAGAGACTATGAGCTGAAGTTCAGAAGGTGCATTCCATTGTGGGAATTGGGGACCCCAGAATGAAGCTGCAACAAAGAATGTCACTGCAATGGACTGTCTTTAAGTGTATTCAGATTGAATGGAGGGTGGATATTATAGAAGTTATGTGATCATTTTACCCTCCCTGCTTTTATGAATGAACCCATATTAGGCAGGAATCAAGGTACCAACTACAGTTTTGGTGTGACACTGTGTTTCCCTTGGATGAAATTTGGTTGTAGGGTAAGAGTGTTCCTGGAAACTCGGAAGTACTTTCAGGTCAAACAGTTTCGATACAGTTCCTTGAGTGTTTTACCTTACTCTTTAAAATACTTAGAAGACTTAGAAGCTCAAGGAGGGTGTTGATTAATATAAATTTGCTAGTTCAGTACAATTGAATCCCATTATAAGGTTAAAATTTGTCAGGTGGTGGTAATATATGGGCAAAGGGAAGGAGTGATGCTTTGAAAGTTTATGTGCTTTCTCCACCAAGAAGGGAATGCAAGTGAGCAAATGACAAGATTTAGACTTTGGATGCATTTCCTAACATACTACTGGAAAGTACTGACAAAACCTGTAGTGACATTGTAAAATCTCATGTTTACTGCTTAATGGAAATGATAAAATAGAACTGTTCTTGAGAGGTTTTGGAGGGTTTTTTTGTTCTTTTGTTATGTCCAAGCATGGCAGGCAATATCCAAGGAGGTTGTGTAGCTCTGTTCCTCTTGTTTACAGCTGACGGTATGAGGTCAGGGCAAGCTGCTTAGAGCCAGTCTGTAGTGCTTCCCAGCATTGCTGTGTCACAAGGGCTATGGCAGGAGAGCAGCAGTGACAGGCACAGAGCAAGGCACTGTAGCTGCATGGTGTTGGGGTTGCAGACTGGTGCTGGTTGTTGAGCTCATAACCATGGAGAGGTTTCTGTCCAAAACGTCTTCTGTGCGGGCTTGCTGGTGGGTGCAGAACTAGGTGTCTGTGGAGCACTGTAAGTTTTTGGTTTGCCCATTTGTCTCTGAAAGTAATACAGCTAGTTTGCAGAGGTAGTAGGGCTGTTAAAAGGCTACTTTTAAGTTCACCGAGTATTGAGTCTGTGGGTCTGTTGGGGTAATGTGCCTGGTTCTGGAGCCAATTTTCTCTGTTGTCCTGGCTGAGACAACTTTACTCTCCTGTGCCCTGTTTTGTGTCTTCACTGTCTCTCTTTTTGTCCAGACTGTGTGATCTCTAATGCAATGCTCCTTTCTGTGGACAAGAGATACTCAGAGTTTAAAACTGAGCAATCCTGTTGTGGGTTATTTTTCATGAAAGCTGTTGCCTTTGAATGGATACAGGTATTTACCCTTGCAGATTAACAATTGAACAGCTCAGCCCTCAATTATCTGCTCAAAACATGCAGAGAATGCAGAGGGTGTAGTTCTGGAAGGTGCCAAAGGCAAAGGTGGAGAAAAGGTCTAAAAAATTGAGTAATTTTGAAGTCTTCTGAAACTGTCTGGTTGGTGCTGGTGAAAATAGCAAATAAGATGTTGGGAACTGAGGAGTGCTCTGAAAAAGGCAACGAAGATCTTTGTTTCTGTATCATTGCATATTGCTCTTGTATTGTGAATGCTCCCTGCAGCTTTTGCTTGCCACACCCCAAAAGAAGGAGAGGACTGGAAAGAATACAGAAAAGAACCGTCAGCTGGTCAGAGACATGGTGTGTTCTCTGAAGGCAGATTACAGATACTATCATTCTTTAGCTTGGAAAAGAGATGGGCAGGTTATAAAGAATCTGATTGTTTAGCTTGGAAGATATGACCATGGAGAGAATCCTTAGGCCTTGACGAGTGGTTTGGAGAAGGTGGAAAAAGGAACTAGGTCACACGGCAGAACAATGAAGCTATAGGGTTTTGTGCTTTAAATTAAAAAAAGGAAATAGTTTTTCATACAACTCATAGTCCCCTGGGTTCACTTTTAACCTTGGGGGTCATTTCTAATGTGCCAGGGCAGGATCAGTTAATGTACACCCTGCTCTTGTGCTTTTCTCAAGCAGTGGCATAAAGGGCTAGAATTCTAGTCTGACCCAGCCTGATGACTTTTATGACAAAGCCTAGCTCATCTGCTGTGTGTGCAGAACAATTCCACTCACCACGAGAACTTGATTTGCATCGAGTAGCTGAGCAGGAAATTTGGCCAGGACAACCCAGAAACAGGGGGGAGATGGGGAATTAGGCACTGTGCTATAAAAGTGTTAACAGGCAGGGTTGTGATGCATAAGATATGTAGCTTTCTTATTCCTGATATATAAGAACTGATACTGCTCTGTAAGAGGAACTCTGTGCTATGCCTGGTCAATGGGATTTGGGGGAAGGAGGTGCCCCCACGTTAGACTGCAGCTGTGGAAATGCCATCGTGGAAAGTACTGATTCTCCACAGCAGGTAGGGTTGGAAACACCTGTGTTAACCTCTATAAATGAGGCGAAGTATGGTCTGAGAGAATGCTTCAGGAAAACCTGAAGCAGATTAGATCTACAGATCTCAGGCATAGTGGCTTCTGCCTTGGATAGGTTTTATGTTCCCTCAGCTTTGCATAGGGTACTCCTTCTCTCTCCAAAAGTGTCCTGTTGCAAAAAGACTACAGAAAGAGTGAGGGAGTTGCTGTGAATAGCTGCATGTTCTCTGTGTAGTATGAGCTAAAGTTGGCATTAAAGAGCAGGTTAATTACTTGAAACAATAAGATTTCACCCTAGTTTGTGCTCCTCCTGGATGAAGCAAGGAGGTGTGCAGAGGGCTGAAGTGAACTCTGCATTCAGTTACAGGATCTAATATGCTTGCAGGGAGTATGTATGTGATTGACAAAAAAAAGGGCGGGAGGAAGACACTCAGTGAGGATTTTGGCTGGTCTTTAGTGCCGCCCTATCCATTTCTATATAATGTGGAACTTTGCTAACTCCTGTTCTTCACCTGAACATTCAGGTTATTATTTCCCTCCATTCCCCACTCATTTGCTGTCCTCTGCCCTGTCTTTGTGGAATTTTTTTTTTTTAAATTTTATTTTATTTTCTTCCACTCAGAGGGGATTTTGGTTGAGTTGATTTGCCTCTCTGCAAATAACCTAGTAAAAGCAAGAAAGAGACCTTTAATAATGCTGGTTTATAAACATAAAGAAAGAGAATTGTAATGTGCATCAATAGAAGCTTTCTCTGAGATTGTCCTCTGCGTGCTGACGGTTTGTTGCTACACAAATCATATGGGGTACTAGAGCGAGTAGGATACAGTGGTATGAGTAAGGAGTAGGAGGTGAAGAATTTTACTGGGGGAAGAAAACAAGGCGTTTCCAGACTCTTCAGTTAAGTGTACCAGGGAAGGGATAGCCTTGCATAGTGATAAAGGAGGTAACTTTAAGGCAGTTGAAAGCCAGGACTGAAAACAGAAGTTAACTGCCAGATTGCAAACTAGTTGTGTTAGTGAGAATGAATAAAGATATTTTCCTTTGCATTTTGATGACCGTGCATCATTTATGGGACAAGAAATAAAGCCCGTATCCACTGCTGAATTGCAGCCATTTCTGTGCCACATGTTCAGCAGACACCAGCTTTCATGAGTAGGGCAAAGGCAGAGATCTGTGATGCATGCGTGGGACAATGCACCTCTGATGCCATAATAAAGACTTAACCTGTGTGTGTCTGAGCTGTTCTGTGTGCGCTGGATAGGCATGTTAGTGTTTGACAAAGGTTTTTGATGTGATGTTGGCTGATTATAGAATTCAATAGTAGTACTGTTAGGACTTGAGAAGACGCATTCTCAGAAATATAATTTGTGGTGAAGCATGACTAGCCAACTTCCTAAGCAGTGGCTACAAGACAAGCTTCTTCCAAAATCAGTGGAATTAATGAAGACTTGTTGCATAACCAGGTGTGTCGTTACTCTTTTTTATCTCTCCATATTCTCTCTGAAATCCTTAGGGTGACAGTGGTACCCTAGTTTAGAGTTTGCCTAAGTCGGTTGGTGAGTGACAATTGTAATTTATGGTGAATACTTTTCCTTGTGAGAGAGAATTGTTTTAGGTCTCTGCCTCTCTATCTACCAACTGATTTTCTTTGTTTTTTGTACTTATACTTCTTATCTCTTTTAGCTACCTCTTTGCTAGCAACTTTGTGCATCTCACAATCTTGAAATCGAGTTCTTCACTAGTCAAGAGAATCTCTGTAGATGCTTGCACGAGCCTTCTTATTGGCTTACTAGTCTGTGAAACAAATGACCAACTATTTTGTACTTGAATCCATTGCCTAAATTATTTTTTCGTGTGCATATGATGCATGTTACTTACTGCCCTTTGTTGCTTTGTTCACTAAGATCCATTTTCCTCTAAGTTAATTGCATAGCTCACTTGGTCCCCTTATGTGTCTGTATTCTCCTCTTCATCTGTACCTGTACAGGATTTTGTGGTAGCCAGGCCTTATTTATTCACTGAATAGGTTTGTGTTTCAATGAGCCTCTGTTGCTAGCGTGAATTCAAGAGCTGCTTGTACCAAGTGTACCTTTATTAAAACAGAATGAGAAAATGCTTCAGAAATAATTTGGCTGTCCGATCACCACGTCTGCTTTTTATCATGAAATCCTGTTGCTGTTATAAAGGCTGAACTTGCATTGCTGAGACTCCGAGGTCTATCTAGCATAGTGATGACATGCAGTCTGTCTCCTGAAGAGCAGGTGTAAAAGAAACTGTTTACAACAATTGCTAAAGTCTGTGAAATAAATGATGGCAAGTGGATATTGCCATACATAAAATAAATAGTTTCCAGTAGGAAAATTGTAAAAAGTGCATAAGAAAATTTTTTAGCTGAAGAAACTTAATTACATACATGTCCTGGTGTGATGAGGGTCTTAGAAGGCAAACTCAACCCATACAAGAAGAGAATGTCTTTTTCTGGGCTTTGTGTTTCTGTTTTGTGGAGAACTAAGGGGTCTTTTCTCTCTACACTCAAGATTTGTTTGGCCTTCAACCAAATTATGAGTTTAGTTTGACTCCAGATACTGAAGTGCTAAGTTACTCGTTCTGGTTTCTTATGTATTTCTGATACTGTACAAGACTTTATACCATCTTATAGCTGAAGTTTGTTTGAGAGATGTAAGTGAAGTGTAGTAGCTTGTCTCAGAAAACATACTTTTTCTGTGTTTTTCTTTGGCTTTAGTTTTGGGTATTTTTTCATTGCTTCTGGAGTGAGTGAATAGCTTATAGTAGTATTTGGCTTGATACCATGGGATGACTACCCCATTGTCTAGCTAGAGATGTTCAGGGATAGTTGTCTCAGGAATGATGTTACCTTAAATTTTCTTTCTGATAATAATTCTAAAGGGGTAAAAAAGGCAAAAGCCCCACAAGTCACAGCTACAAACTAAAATGAATGCTCCTCCTCTGAACACTTTATCCTCTTCTGCCTCTATCCACTTCCTACACCTGTCTCCTCTTTGCTCTACCCTTCCTGCCCTCTTGACCTGATTGACTGTCCCCTTCCTTGCTGCTGAGCTGTCACTTCTCTTGCCCCTCAAGATATCACCCACTTTTGGGCATGTCCCACTGCTTTAGCAAAGACTTGATTGTAAAATTTATGTCTTGTAAGAAACCTGTTTTTTGTTAAATTGATTAATTAATGATTAGCAGTCATGATAACGAGAGGCTAGAAAGACAAGCAACTCTCTGGAGGGACCTGTAGGTACAAGTGTGTGTCTGTATCTGCCAGGCCTGTGTCTGCCTGTGTCTGTCTGAGCCTTGTACTCAAAGCTATGGGTACAGCTCATCAGTAGCAGCAGTTTACAATGTACTCCTCAGCTCAGTACTAGCCTGCCTTTTGGCACAGCATGTTTGTAATTGCTTAATGCTGCTTTTTGATGCTGACCAACAGAAGCAGATAGCAAGACACCAGTTATTACTTCAGCTAAGTGCTTTGGGATTTCAGCCTTACAGGAAGTTGTGATAAATTCATGTTATTTGTACTGAAGTAGAAAAGGTCCTAACTGGTTTGCTGGGCTTCTTTGCTCTGTGTGAATGGTGCTGATTTGGTGGCCATTAGACAGATAGGTTTGAGGAACGGAGCGGGCAAAATCTTGAAGTTACTTGCTCAGCAGGTTGCCAGCAGTATTTACTAGGTTGCAGCGTAAGCAGCAGATTGTATTCATGTGAAACTTGGACTGCATTTTCAGCTGGTCCAAAGTGATGTGGTGGGGAAACTGTGCAAATTTACATTTGGTGGAGAGAGGACTGTATGGAGAAGTAGGTCTGGTAGGCAAAAGCCAGACAGTTTCTAGAAGCTGATTGATGAGGCGGATGGACCATCTATAGGAGTTATAGAAACTCATTACTGTGGAAAAAAATTCTGCCAGACAAAGTAGTCAAAATAAGTTTTATAGTGCAAATTAAAGCCATCCTTATTTGCTATTTTTAATCTTGTTTTTTTCTATTGTAGAAGTGGTACTAACTGCTCAGATCGGACATCTTTGAAATAGTCCCATGTTTCCTCGGGATATGCAGAGCTACTAATGAAGTATAAGCTTCTTGAAATACAAGAAGGGCTTTGCATGCAGATCCATCTTGCTCATTTGGTCAGTGTGAGGAGGCATCTCAGTCTGAAAAAGACTTCAGTGTTCTCAGTGTGAATGTCTTTTCTCTGATCAATGCAGGTAAAGCAGATTGTGTGTAAAGGCAAGCAAAAAGCCTCAGGGATGCTGTCTGACTACTCTGGATTGAAATGCAGCATCTGGAAGTGTATAGAACTCTTGTTGAAAATGCTGACTGCAAAATTTGTTGTGGTTGGAGGTTTGATTTGCTCTTGACAAAGAAATGGGCAGAGATGGCAGGAACAAGTCCAGTGAGAGCTGCTGTCCAAAGGTCTTTTGCCCTGGAAATACCTGTTAAATCTTCGTGACTACTGAGATGACTGAAAAGATATTTGGACCGTTTTTGTGAGGTCCCTGCTATGTCCAACCTGAGTTTGTTAATGTTCAAGCTATATGGATTAACTTTTGTCTGTCCTTTTCAACAATGTTGCATTTTATGGGGGGCATAGCAGATGAGTTGTATGGATTTACCCCTTAGCGTTGTGCAGCTAAGTCTGGGGAATGAATACATGAAATGGAGCTTGCAAGGTTGCCAGTATTTGACACATGAAAGTTTGGTAAGGATTATTAGAGGTTGGGTGGGTATCTCCTGTGCCTGTTTTTTGTCTCTGAATAGCAAAAGCGAGCATATGACTATGATGCACACAGAACAGGGCACATGAGTAAGAAGATGCTATTTTTACTCGATCACTTTTTAGAATAGAACAATTGTTATTGCATGTAACTCAAGTACTTGCCAAATACGCTTTAATGTAGCCTTAATTGATCTGCTTAAAATTTTAAGCAGCCAGCAGTATTCCCACTGAAACACATAGCTATGAAATGTTTGACACAGTAGGCAGTGAGTGCACAGAGGTAGTGATTGATCATAGATTATCTGCTAAGCCTTGAGCCTACAGATGGAGAGACAAAGACTTTCCATCTGCCCATGCAAAACTTTGGATATATCAAGGCTGTGTTTTGAAGAGTGCCTTCAGGCTTTTTTCCAGACAGGATTCACAGAGTACCCTCTAGGAAGAGACAAGGCTTGCCCCAGATGCCAGTAACTTATGATGGCTCTTGGTGACTTCTATGTACCATGAAGCATGCTCAGACAAGCTGTCTCCTGGCTGCTTGCCATGTGGGAGGCAGCCATGCATGGCAGGAAAGTGGCCGGGGGTGGAGGCAGAACATTCTTGTTGCCCTGCGAGCTCTCCTTTTGAGCTGCATGTGCACCCTGTAAGGATCTGTGTGGGCATGGAACTGGCTCACATGTATCAGCCAGCTTCTGCAGGGCAACAAATTACCTTGCTCTGTATACGTGGAAAGGGCTTGAGTTTGTGTTCCACTGTATGTAAAAAGTGCACTGTGTATTGCATTCATTTCCCTAGTTTTCTAGGATAGATGTGGTCAGCAGGACAAATAGTTTTTCCATTTTGGGTGCTCCACTTACCGTTTTTCTCATAGAGCTTTTCACTCATAACCTGGCAGATCTCAGCAGCCTTTTCTTTAAGTTCTGGAAAAGAGGATATTTTCCATTAGATTCTGCTCTACCATTAGGTTAGGAGTACAAGAGCACTTAAGTACCTTTGTTTTAAATAATAGTTTGTTTCATAAATGTAATCTGTGGATCTATGTTATTGTGTCAGCCAGCACCATTCATTGTGTGCTTGTTGCTGTGTAGTCAGAGCTCTACAGAACATTCTCCCTCCTTCCTCAAAAGGAAACAAGTTCCCACCACAGAAAGCTTTCAATACAAGTTGGACAACAATTGTTGGGGGAGCATGAAGAGAAACATGACATTAATCAACTGAGGTGGGGTTTTCAGCAGGGAAAGGAGAATACAAGTGATCTGAAACTGGATGAAGGGTTGTGTTACCGAGACATGGATGATATATGAATATTGAGATTGTATGGAAGACTATTGGAAGAGGTTCTGTTTCAAAATCTAATGACACTGCTGGTAGTGGTATTAGGCTGATACTATGAGCTGATTTGGAGGGTGTTTGTTGTCAAAATTTGGGACTGATGAGGTGGATGTAGTTTGGTAGAATGAAGAGGTGCTGAGGCAGTAGGGATATTGTCAAAGGAGCAGTGTGGGAGAATGGTCTGACTGCGGAGGGCAGGATGAGCTAGCATTAGCCAATACTGGGGCGAGGAGGAGTAATGGTCTGGACAGTATTTTAGCCAGAAACTACTTTGTCTGTAGGAAGATTTTTTTTTTTCCAGATGAATGCCATTAAGTCCTAAAAGAGATTTAAGGTATGTCAGCTAAGAGAGTTCAGACCACTTGGGC
Source organism: Oreocharis arfaki (assembly GCA_013398015.1). NCBI lineage: Eukaryota > Metazoa > Chordata > Aves > Passeriformes > Paramythiidae > Oreocharis > Oreocharis arfaki. The sequence goes on along the minus strand of VZRR01010567.1, from coordinate 30,652 downwards.
TGTGCTAAAGTTAGTGATTTGTAATTATTTTCTAAGAGCTGTTTAGACTCAGTTCTACAGGATGCTAGCCCTGGGTCCTGTCAGCCCCCCAAGCCCCATTAGGTTTGATAGTTGATCCTGAGTTAAGAGCTGACCTTATCCAGCTAAAATTATATAAGGTGTGGATTTAAAAAGAGAATAATTTATTGACCAAACATTGACCTCTTTTGCTGCCTTTAACAAATCTTGAAAGGGAACAATTTGGTTTATGTTGACATTTAAAAGAAGGCAAGAGAGCCACCTCTGTCTGCCACAAAGATGGCTTTATGTATTCTGTGTGGTAACAGGAAATAAGAGACCCATGCAAGCAAATATTCCTTACTCCTATTCTCTGTGTAGCTGAGGGTTAGAGGTAGTACTAGAAGAAAATAATAGAGCTGGCTACCTGAAGATGTCATGTCAAAGAAAGATAAGCTTTGCCAAGTGACCGAGATACTTAACTCTCCTTAGGAAATAAATACCCCTAGGAATCAAAAAAGTTGTCTCTCCCTGCTTCCCCCCCCTTCAATATTAGCAGCTCTGGAAGAGTCCCCTAAAGCAGCCTGTGTTTCTTTTAACCACTCACCTGTTTTCAATTAAAAGGTAGTGGGCATCTATGCAATTGCTAGCAACCTCTTCCATTTTTTCCTCTTTTGTATCCTAAAGGAGCCCAGTAAAAAGTGTTGCTGAAAAAGCAGTAGCATTCATTACTCTTGAATGCATGATGGGCTAAGGGTCAAGCAGCATCTTCCCAAGTTACTTATTTCATTTTTAAGCCATCCAGGTGCTTATAGATTTATAAAACCATTGAAGTTGGAAAAGAGCTTTATTTTAAAGTCCTATCCTTAACCCAGCACTGACAAGTCCACCACTAAACTGTGTCCCCAAGTGCCATGTCTACATGCATTTTAAAGACTTGAAGGGATGGTGACTCCATCACTTCACTGGGCAGCCTGTTCCAATGCCTGACAACCCTTTCCATGTAGAAGTTTTTCCTAATATCCAATCTAAACTTCCCCTAGCACAACTTGAGGACTTTTCCTCTTGTCCTATTGTTACCTGGGAGAAGAGACCGACCCCCGCCTGGCTACAGACTCCTTTCAGGGAGTTGTAGGGGGTGATAAGGTCTCCCCCAAGCCTCCTTTTCTCCAGGCTAAAACACCCCCAACTCCCTCAGCTGCTCTTCATCTGACTTGTGCTCCAGACCCTTCACCAGCTCTGTTGCCCTTCTCTGGACACACTTCAGCCCCTCAATGGCCTTCTTGTAGTGAGGGGCCTAGAACTGGACAAAGCACTCAAGGTATGGCCTCACCAGTGCCAAGTAGAGGGGGACAATCACTGCCCTGGTCCTGCTGACCACAGTTTCTCATACAGGCCAGGATACCACTGGCCTTCTTGGCCACCTGGGCACACTCTGGCTCATGTTCAGTCACTGTCAACCAGCACCCCCAGGTCCTTCTCCAAGGGCAGCTTTCCAGCCACTGTTCCCCAGCCTGCAGCACTGCGTGGAGCTGTTGTGACCCAAGTGCACCTTCTTGGTGTTGTTGAACCTCATACCATTGGCCTTGGCCCATCACTCCAGNCAGCCCCTCAATGGCCTTCTTGTAGTGAGGGGCCTAGAACTGGACAAAGCACTCAAGGTATGGCCTCACCAGTGCCAAGTAGAGGGGGACAATCACTGCCCTGGTCCTGCTGACCACAGTTTCTCATACAGGCCAGGATACCACTGGCCTTCTTGGCCACCTGGGCACACTCTGGCTCATGTTCAGTCACTGTCAACCAGCACCCCCAGGTCCTTCTCCACGGGCAGCTTTCCAGCCACTGTTCCCCAGCCTGCAGCACTGCGTGGAGCTGTTGTGACCCAAGTGCACCTTCTTGGTGTTGTTGAACCTCATACCATTGGCCTTGGCCCATCACTCCAGACTGTCCAGAGTCCCCTGCAGAGCCCTCCTACCCTCTAGCAGATCAGTACTCCCAACCAATATGGTGTCATCTGTAGACTTTCTGAGTGATCTCCTCATCCAGACTGTTGATATTAAATAGAACTGGCCCTGGGGAACACCACTTGTGACCAGTCACCAGCTGGGTATAACTCCATTCACCACCAGTCTCTGGGCCTGGCCACCCAGTTGGGTTTTTACCCAGTGAACAGTACACCAATCCAAGTAATGAAAAGCCATTTCTTCAGGAGAATACTGTGGGAGACAGGCTTTACTAAAGTCCAGGCAAACAGCATGCATAGCCTCTCCCTCATCTACCAAATGTGTCACGTGGTTATACATAGAAGGAGATAAGGTTGGTCATCATGCTGCCATGTTATCGACACCTGCATCGTTTGCTCCATCTAATGCATGGTAAATTAGTGCTGTAACCCACAAGGGTCTCCTTGTTCATACTGTGCAACCCTTCTCCCTAATCTCTATTGTTTGGGGGCCCTGGGAAGGGAGGAGTTGCAATTCACAGGAAACTTGCTGCTGGCAGTGTTCTTCCAGGCAGTTTTAAGTCCCACTGTGCTATGTAATTTCTCTTTGGTGAGCACTGGAACTGGGCTGACAGCCAAAAACTGCCTGTTTCTGAATGTTGCTGTAGTGTGTTAGGGTTTCAAAGGTGTCTCTGGGAGTCTTCCTATTCAGCTAAGCAAGATACTTGCAGAAGACAGTTGGAGGTGTTTTTACAGATCACATTCGATACCAAATGTCTTTTCACTGCTGATCAGCCCTTGCTGGAGCAGGGTGTGCTGGGAGTACTTTTACAGGTTGGTTAAGATACATTTACATTTTGTATAAAGGAGGGAATTAATTTGGTTACTAACAGAACAGTTTTCGTTTTCCTTGGGCTGTAAAAATAGTCAGTGTTATTGGATAACATCTATCTTTTCTGTGGTCTGGAGGATAGGCAAGGAAATTGTTAGTAGTCGGTTCTTTCGGGTAGGTAAATATGATCTAGAGGAGCTGGATAATAGTAGGTAGATATAATCTAGGAGAGAGAATTTCTTTGGTGTCTTGAGGCACACTGATGTAAATATAAACCACAGATTCAAATTGCTTTTTAAGTTCCCATAGGAGGTGTTCCTGTCTCTGGCTTGCAGATGTAGATGTTGTAGTGGTTGCAGAGATCACTTATCTTTTACAAATATTTTGATGTTTTTAAAGATCCCAAGGAAAAAAGGTCAGCATTTTGAGCTCTGTTTTAATTCCATACCAAAGAATTGCTGTAACTTAGGCTCAAAGTTTTCAATTAAGACTCTAGGATTTAAGGTGAATAGATTTTCGAAAGGTGCTGTAGTTAAAGAACCCTTTGCTTTCACTGCAGCTTGAGCCAGTTTCCTGTGAGAGGCTTTCAAGGGCTGATCTGTAGCTGGTAGATACTGGCAGTTCTGATTCCTTCCGCAGCTCCCCACCCGTTGCTTCTAAGCCAAGCAAGAGTAAAAGGGCAGCTTTTATTTTGGCTGTACATTTTAGTTTAGGTTTCTATTCAGATCTGTCAAACATTGCATCACAGTATCTGAGCAAAGTTCTTTTGCAAACAGGGGAAGTTGGGACCATTAATTACAAGTAGTGCTAAAAGTAGCCCAGTTATGCAGGAGCATAAATGCAGAAGTCAGATAGTCACATAAAGGGGAAGTTGCCTCAGGATCCACACATTTATAAAATCACCACTATCTATGTGAGTGCTGAAACTGAAAATTTGGGCAGAAAACAGGCTACTGCCATAGTTCTAAATGGTCATTTCTGTTGTATGGTTTGCATTTGTTTTATTTTTTTCTCTGGATGCTTTTCTTATTCTGCTGTCATTAGTCCTCACCTCATTATATACTCCCAGGGAGTACATCTCTCTTGCTTATTAGGATGGTGTAGGTGGTAACTTGCAGTGGTACAAAGGACTGAAGGAGAGATAATCAGCTGGATAAGTCATTACTCTGTGCAGAGACTAACTTGCTGATTTTTTGTGCCCGGCTTACTTATCCCACATTCTTTAGGACCTAGAATGTTGTAGGAATTGAATATGTAGTAGAAAACCCTTAACTTGTTTGCTTAGAAAGGAAAAAGAGATATGGTTGAATGATGAATACTTAGTAAAAGCTCTAAGTTGAGGGTCTTGGATACTGCAGTGAATCCAGCAGAGTACAGTTCCACACGGTAGCCTGCACTAAATAAATTTATACAGTGCTGCATTCCTCTCATTTTTTTTCTCAAATATCTCACCCTGAATCCACATCAAGGTACAGATGGTTCATGTGCTTTGGTCTGACATAGCTCTGGTTACCACATGGCACTTCACGGTAGTTCGTGCTAAATGTTTAAAATATTGAGTTCTTCTTTCCTAAAGCAGCGTTTCTCATATTTTTTTCCCAGCTATCCATTGCAATCTGAATCCAAATGGTATTGATCACCCTGTCCCCACAGAAGGTATTAATCTGCAGCTTGAAGGCGAAGGAGTTGAATCGCCTGCGGTTAAGAACACTGGTACTCCAAAAGGGCCTGAGTCAAAAGAGACACCCAAGAGACAAGTGGAGCCAGAAATATCTAAGGTAGGTAGGATTGCCTTCTTATTTATTTTGGTGAGTCTTTAAGAATCCAGGCTTCTTGAAGTCCTGTCTTCTCTTAAAAATTTGTTATAAAGGTGCAAAAATATCAGTCTGAGGAGGCGGGTGTTACAGAAGCGAGGTGCTGCTGTGGAGTTGTAGCACACACATGTCTTAGATATTGCACTATTCTATTTTTCTCTAAATGAAGATAATTAAAATAATGGAATCTCTCTTTTTCAGGCACTATGGAAACTCTTTTTCCAAATGGCTTGGGTAACAAGCAGAATAGGCACAAATATGTTTTTCTTGAGGTCTTGTTTTTGTTTGCTTATTTACTTTTTTTTGGGCAGGTAAAGGAGGAGAAAAGTTCTATGGGTATATGAATATGTGGATTTTTATATGGGTGACTGATTTTAATAAACTGTTAACTCATTTTAGGTAAAATACTAGGCCAGTTCTTCCATGTCTCATATGACAGTGAACAAATACAGTTCAGAGATGAGATCCTGAAAACAAATGTAATGTCTGTTCTTACTCATGAGCTTCTACTTCTTTTAGGAGTGCAGCAGATGTGGCTACCAGGTGCAACTGAATGTGTGTACTCCAGATACTTTGGTATAGGATAGTAATTTGTCGTATTAGATACGTTTTTAACTAGAATCACAGAATATTCTGAGTTTGAAAGGACCCCACAAGGATCATCAAGTCCAACTCCTAAGTTAATTGCTTATATGCAGATTGAACCCACAACCTTGGCATTCCTAGCACGAGGCCCTAACCAAGGAAGCTGGTCTCAGGGTCAAAGGAAAGATAAGAGAATCTTATAAAATAATTGGGAAACATTCTTTAAAAGCCTTATCAGTCTTTTTGATTCTTAAAGGCCTAAAACGAGGAATTTGAGCGTAATTTCTGCAGAAAAAATTGAGTTTTTACTGAATTCGACACTATGGGAATTATTAGAGCAAATAAAATGAGTGTCTTTTTTTTACAGGTTCAAAAAGGCAATAGAAATTATTTCAAAGACTGAACAAATAGGAGTATTTCCTACTGCCAGTAGTGCAATAAATCCAATAAATAATACACATATGGTTGTGATGTATTTAACTTTTAGAATAAAATAATAACATGTTTTGAGCAGTAGCCTTGACAATAAAGGCTTGGTATGAATTCTCTATTCTGATTTTTATCTAAAATACCTAGTTTAAAATTAATACAATTTAACTCATTTTATTCTGACTTAATGCATCAAAGTAGATCCTGCATTACAGACTTGCAACAATTAAAAACCCCTGCTACTTGCAGTCTGTTTGATGGCCAATTATCAAGCACCTTGTTGATTTCTCATGAACCCTTGGAGAACAGGTTTGTGCTTACTGCTTTGAAGTATCCATTTGGTAACAAGACCGTCAGATTTTGGATGGGTTTTGAGACAAAGCTCAGCTAATAAGGCATTTACCCAGTTTTTCACAAAGGCAAGCTAACCCTGCTCATATTTCAACATCACTAGATGAAAATCTGCCCTGTCTTGAAGGCTGAGGAGGTGTGTTAAACTCAGAGCAGCTCTTACAAGCTTGGGAGTGAAGAAGCTAAATGGTGCGATAGGGCTCCCAACTGAGAATGGGCTCGTGTGTAGTTGACATGGAATACGGTCATATCAAACTTGTCTTTGCTTGCAAAAGACTTATCCTAATGAAAAATCAGAGTGAAATACATCAGTGATTTAATGTAGGGGAGCCTGTTTTCACTGTCTTGAGCTGTAATTGTTGGACTGATGAATATAAAACAGGCTGTCCTTGCTGGAGATAGCTGGGGAAGAGGGGAAGCTCTCAGAGTGCTGAAATCAACTATTGATTTCCCACATCTGATTGCAGTAGCTTTATTTAGAAAACTGGGCGTGCTTCAGATATAAAAACAAACAAACAAACAGAATTTTTGCTTATTGTAATAAGCTTAGCAGTAGTAAGCTTATAGTATCAAGAAAATGGAATGGAATATTTTTCTGAATGTATTGCTGCCTTGTTAGTAACTTTGTCTTTTAAGTGTGTATTAATTTAGTGATGTTTTTCATCTGGATTCATATGTTACTGCCTGAGGTGGCCTGTCTTTTCTGGTTTGCTATGCCTTAAATTTAAAAATTGTTTTGCTTTATCCTCTGAAATGTGAATATGGAGTTGAATTTTAACTTGTGTAGCTTTAAGAGTTGAATTAAGCTGTCATTAGCAAACTTCATGCTATCATGTATGTGGAGTGGAAAGATGAGCAGGAATACAGGGAAGTATTGTAAATAAAACATGGTGAGCAGAGCCATTTGTTTTATATTTCCATTGCATAGTTGTTTTTTAGAAGGATTTCTTTGCAATCCTGTATATTCAAGTAATATTAACACATACTTCATATTCACAGCAGTGTTACCTGTGTTGCACAAAGCAATGCAATGTACTGAATATTATTTAAGATGCCTCCTAGGCTCTTGTTCCTGCTTTCAGCTTTCTAATTTGTCATTGAGACCACTTCCAGCATTTAAACATCTGGTTTTGCTGTCCAAAGAAACAAACAAAAACTCCTTTCTAATGAAGTGTGTCCTTCTTTTTCTGTCCTCAGCTATGGGATTAAAGAACAGTAGTAACTCATGGGTTACAAACAGATTTAAAGTTCCTTTTTATGTAGCTACTGTAACATAAATATGGGAGTACAAGTGTTTGTTTCTATATTTGGGATGCAGACAACAGAAGGTATAGCTTCAGTGTAGGATCACTTATAAATAGGTTGCTGATGAATATGGAATCTAGTATTTATAGGCTGACTTGAGGTAGAATCATGATGGAAAATGGAACAATGATCTTAGTCTCCCTCAGCTGGTTCCCTAAGGAACCACCTTGTTACAAATATGAGCAAGTCCAAAAACAGCCAAGATTATTCGTAGCTAAGCTGATGTGCATAATCTAGTCAGACTCTGATAATGTACAGGATAGAATACAAATTAAGGAAAATATATGAAGTGTAAAAATGCTAAATTTTTTATTTATGTATATCAATATACACATTTTCTTGATCAGTAATTGATTTTTCAGCATTCATGGTGTGTGAAAACAATTCAGGCGGTTGAGTGGTCACTTTTACAGAGCAGAAGAATTCACTGGAGAAAGCAAGGATGTTTTTTTCGTATACATTTTTAAAATAGAAATTATTTATTTAACACCTCGTATATTTAACCACCATTATGTGTGTTTTCTGGAATTCTTATATTTTTTCATTGAAGTGCTACTTCTGGCCCTTATGTCTGATGTGTTTGGTTTTAATATCATAGCCACAGAGTAGAGTTCTGTTAGAAACAAACAAACGAAAGTCTGCTATACTTTTGGAGTCCTGTACTTCTCTGAGTGTAGACTTTAACAGAAGGCAGGTTTTCTAGGAAGGTTCAGAAAATGATCTCTTATAGCAGAATTGACGTTTATCAAGGCCTCCCACATGTTGCACTCACAAAGCCTTGTTGATGGTGAGAGTGAGACTCAAATCTGAGCTGTCGCTCATTAGGAGATTATTTACTCGGGGAGTTTTGATTCCTAAGTGAGGTGTGCATATCTGGTGACACATTTTGTCTCATTATGTGGTAGCAGCAATAGCAAATAATAAAGGCTTTTTAATGGCAACCACTGCTGTTAGGCTTTTTATGCTATGTTAGCAATTGCAGGTTTTTTTATCTGACTCAAGACAAATTAACAGTCCTTTAAAATGTTCACGAAAACTATGAAAAGAAACTGAGAAAAGAAGTGAGAAGCTTTTATCTTGTCTTCTGTTGATAAGTGCTATATAGTCACCAGTAGACTACGTTTTGTTGCAGTGTAGCTCATTAGTTCTTTTGGAAGCTTTTGCTTTCTTAAAAACTTAAAAACTTTTTTCGAAATTATATTGAACGACACTGAAGGGCTGACTGAACTCTATATCAAGAGGATAAATAATTATCTTAGGTTACTGGGCCCAGTTCAGGACTGACTAGGGTGGAAACAGCTCCTCTGGCTTCCCTGGGAGGGATCTGCTCTCATCAGAAAGTATTTGGGAGGGGTGGAGAGTGTCAAGTGTGTGGTGAAAAGTCCAAGCACAGAAGAATAAGGCTTTTGAATAATAAGGGTGTTACAGGATTCTTAGAAATATTAAAATTTTGTCAGTTATTTAAATAAAAAATGTCCTGCTACTGTTCTCTAGCAAGAGAGTAGGAAAAGTAATTTTCTAGAAGAATTCTCCAGTTTTTTAATCAGTGGCTTCTGCTTCACAATGTTTATCCTTTCTGGTCAAGCTTTTCAAATGGGTTGGATAAGAAAGACAGTATTAGGCCAGACTGGGTCTAATTGCCAGACTAAGCAATCTGATCCCATGGCAGGGGTTTGGAACTAGATGATCATTATGGTCCCTTCCAACCCAAACCATTCTATCTTCCCCGCCCTTTTTTTTTTTACTTTTTTTTTTGCAGTTGAGAAACACCAATGCCCACTGAACTGGGGCAATGAGGTTTTACCATTTTGTGTTGTCTTCCTATTATCTTCCTCATGTGAGACTTCTGGTGGCCACAGGTCTACAGGATATAGGAAAAAGAGCCCAGATTGGACTGACTGAAGTTAAGAAATATTTTTATGTTGAAGTAAAGGTTTGGCAAAACCCCAGCTGGGCTGTTCCGCTCCTCCAGATTTTGCTTTGAAATTGTGTATCAGAGTGTTTGAATTGCACATCTCTGTGTGTTTCTGAGTGAGGTGCTGACCCTGGATGGGGAAACGTTACTTTACTGATAGATTGCTTTTCTTAGCTTACTTTTGTGGAGTTGTTAACAGATTACCAGTGTGCACATCAGATCAACACAATGAAAGTCAATAGATACGGTGTGAATGTGATTGTTTTTTTCCCTTCTCCCAACTCTGATTGCAGTAGTGACAAAACACCACTTACTGCATTGGCTCTCCTTTATGACTAACAAAAATGGGCACAGAATCTTGGTGTACAGTACATCTGAAGTGGGTTTAAAAATATTTGGTAAATATTACTATCACAAAGCTGAAAAAATTTCACTCCAGGGCAATGTGCCTTTCTAGTGTCTCATCCTGTGATTATTAGTAGTACACAGTAATTAGTGTGCCTGCTTCTGTCTTCATTTTCAATAGACTTTTTCATGTGCTGCATAGTTAGAAGTACCTATGTAAATTGGGGGCTGAAATGTTTGATGTGTATGCATCCCTTCCTCTCTCAGCCTGTCATTCATGACTGTGACCTCTGGCTGAAGCCTGAAGTTTCAGAACTGTGTGGTGAACAAACCTCTTATCCTGAGCTGTGACACAGCAGTGCTGGGTGACTTTGTGCATTTCAAGCCACTGGGAGTGATGTTTCGTTTATCATTCTGGGATTCCACTGGAGTGAGTGAAGTGCTGAAGTAACCCTACCTGTAGTGCAAAGTATAGCTGCTTAGTTCAGAATCCACACTCTCACAAGCAAGAAAAACAAGAAATATCTCTCTCTGTTGGGGTCCTGTAAGCCAGCTTACCAGAGGAGGACAAATGTCTGATTCAAAATCCAAGTGTATCCTTGTAGCATGGTTTTTGTCATTGCTATATCATCCATTCTTGCTATAAACAGTTTAATATGGAGGCCCACATTTTTACAGCAAGGTTTCTCCATTCAGCATGAAAGATCTGGCTTCTCCTGTTCATTCTGTTCACAATGACTGCATGTGTGGGGATTCTGAAAAATTACATCTGCCCGGACAGCAGCCATTTGGAAGTGGGGGATCTTGACAAGTTAGTGTACTGTGCTCTATCCAGGATAGTGAGGGAAAGGAAGGGCAGGTGGGAAGGACCGTTATTCTTCTCCTTTGCCCCTCATCTCAAAGTGGGATCATTTTCCTACTGCTTTTCTCCCCACAGGAAATCAAAATAATGAGCTCAGGCTAATTCTTATCTCTTTAGATAGTTAAAGTAGAACGGGTGAAGTTTGTTCACGAAGACACTATTGGTTGACCTTCCAAACTAAGGGCCTTTATGAAGTTCACCTGTACAAGCATGCTCTATTTATGACTTCAGTCCATCAGGTGATATTAGGAAGAGGAATTTCTGCTAGGCTTTTTACAGCTGGACTTTTTAACAGTTGGACTGTGACTTTCAGAAAAAAATCAAGGATGAAAACATTTTCGGTAGTTGCATGCACACAAGTGCTTGCATGAGGAGGACATCGAGGTGTTGGCCCCTGAGAAGCGGTGCAGTCTGTGACCCTGACGTGTGCTCGGGGCTGCACAAATGTGCAGCGATGAGGTGGCTTCTGCTGCAGGGAGCCAGTCCTTGCATAGGGCTGCCTTGAGCAGATGGTTACAAAGAGGCAGCTGAGAGAGCATAAGGAGGTAAGTGTAGTATGATCTGACTCCTGTTGCCCTGTGAAAACTATCAATGTGAAATTTGTGTTCTTTCCCATTAAACTAGTGTGAAAAGGAGCAGGAATTGCAGTACATATTAGCAAACATAAGCGGTAAAAAGATGTGGTCATACTTTAGAAATAAGTGGGATGTCTAATACTACAGACACATTTAGACAGAGATACCTTATTTAAAAGAACTTCACTTTGGGGAAAAAGAAATGTAGATAAAAAGATGGAGCGGCTTTTAGAGGAAAAAGCAATTCCATACAGCGTGTGGATGCATAATGTACTTACAGTGCCAGTTCTGCTGCTTGCCTCATTGTGAAGCTGTTTCACAAAGCCATCCAAACCCTCTGCTTCTACTTTGAAGCTACTTTAAGGGCTTCAAAAATAAAGCAGTATTTTAATGACAGCGTTGCCTTGTTGGGGACGGAAAAATAGAGAATTCCCTCGTCAAGAAAATAATAGCATTATGATTAGAAGGATTACAAAATGTACTATGGAACAAATTTAGCCTTTAAAATGAAAAGTGCTCCACTGTTGACAGCGCAGGTCTGCAAAAGATGTATTTCACCTGAGTTATAACAATTTATTAATCTGCCTCGTGTTTGCTGGACACTTCTAAACAAAACGGATTGGCAGTTGCTGTAGTCACTAAATCACAGAACAGTTTGTTTGGAAGGGACCGTAAAGATGATCTCATTCCAGCCGCCCTGCCATGGGCAGGGATACCTTTCACTAGAACAGGTTGCTCAGAGCTCCGTCCAAGCCTGGCCTTGAACTCTTATGGGGATGGGGCATCTACAGCTTCTCTGGGCAACCTGTTCCAGTGCCTCAGTCCCCCCACAGGAAAGAATTTTTTGGTAATACCTAATCTAAATCTATTGTCTTTCAGTTTGAAGCCATTCCCCCTTGTCCTGTCACTATATGTCCTTGTGAAAAGTCTCCTCCATTTTCCTTATAGGCTACTTTCAGGTACTGGAAGCCTGCAATTAGGTCACCCAGAGCCTTCTCTAATTCAGGCTGAGCAGCCCCAATTCTCTCAGCCTTTCCTCACAGGAGAGGTGCTCCATCCCTCCGATCATCTTGGTGACCTTCTCTTGACTCGCTTCAACAGGTCCATGGCCTTCTGTGCTGGGGACCCCAGAACTGGATGCAGCACTGCAGGTGGGGCCTCACAAGAGTGGAGTAGAGGGGCAGAATCACCTCCACCTTTTTCTACGAGTGGGAATTTTTGTCCTTTCCATTTTGAAAAATAACATAATTGTGGAGCACTGGGAGTGAGAAGTATCACAGTCACAAAAAGGGTGTGGGACTGTAGAAGCCTTGATAATGTGTGAAAGGAGTTTCTTGTGTTACCAGCATTAGGAAGGGAAAGAATTTTATTAGAATAGTCTGGAAAAAGATGGCCTGGGGCAGTGAGATCTGTCTTTCCCCGAGTTCCACGGGTAGAGTTCAGTTTGCTGATGAGGGCAACTTAAATTATATGTCTGTGTGAAAGCTAGGTATGTAAACTCCTTTTATATTTGGTGGAGTCTAGTCAGCGTGCTCAGAGGAGCACAGAGAGGAATCAGGCTCAGTCTGAAGTAAGCACCCCTCACCTGAAGTTGTCTACATTTTGGGGATTGTTTTGACACTTGAGTTTAGATGTTTGCATCTCAAACTTGGTTCTTTCCTCTGCCTTACCAGCTAACCAGCCTCTGCATTTGGTATTGAAATGGTTATCCATTTCTGATGGAGTTGAAACCTTGCATTAGCAGACTGTGTTTCAGAAGCTGCATTTACCTCAAAAATCATACTTGGAACAATTAGGATAGACTACTCCCATATATATGGTTACGTTCAAAATGATATTTTGGCAAGCAAATACTGTGTAATCTGAAAAAAAGAGTCTTATCTTTTGGAGTAAAAGCAAATGATTGGAGTGTGTGTGTTTTATTTTTACCCCTTCAGTTTTATTGATCTTAGACTTTTAGAAGCCTGTTGCTCCTCTCTAGAAGTGAAGCTCTTGCTCTCTGGCTCAGTTTACCCAGATACAGATGAATGTTGATAACTAGGACCAGTTAAAACTGTTGTTTCAGTAGAAATATCAGGTCTAGAGTAAATTTGCTAACAAAATTTTGTCTTTTGCATGTGTATGTACATGTAATTGATTGGCCAGGTCAGGCTGTCCAAGAATAACAAATGCAGAAACATGTTTGCTGCGTGTTCCCATTCCTCTCCATGGAACAGATTCTTAGGCTGTTTCCGTGGTGGGTAGTGGTAGAGGGTTGCACTGGTGCTTTGTCTTTGTCATGCCTCTGGTTTTGATTGGAAGTATTTGGTGGATGGAGACTGATGTAAACTGGTGTTTCGCTCTGAGGGGCCTCTAGGCACTGCAGAAATGCCAACAATAATGACCTCTGATATCAGGGAGTATTTTCAGTATTCTTTCATTTCATACTTTGCAAATACCAGTTCTTTTAAGCTGTTTCTGATTGTGGGCTTCAGTCAGAAGTGTTTTGGTTTTACCTCTATTCCACAGTCAACTGCAGATTATTGTGTTGCTGATGTACCACTGCAGGGAGTGGGGAAACAACTTCCAAATATTAAAGCATGCCTTTTCTGTGATGCTGTGGGGCAAGCAGAAGATAAGGCAAATGTTGTGTTTAATGAGACACAATTCTTCCCTTTTCCTCTTTAGTTTTTTTGACCAACTAATTTGTAAGTAGCATGGGGTTTCCTTGGCTGTGATGCCATTAAGTGAAACTTTGATACAGTGATTCAGCCTGGGGATGGCTTTAAGTGCCTGTGTCCTACTTCCGGTACTTCTGTGCTTCTAGTTATGTTGATGGTGTGCTTTTATATTGTCATTAACTGCTCTGGGAATTTGCAGAGTCAGTTCAAAACGAGAATGATGTCCAAGTATGACAGACTCTTAAATTGAAAGAAGCATTGCAAGTGTGCAGTGAGAGGGCAGACCGAGTGAGGAAGCAGTACAACAGCATGTTGCTTTGAATTTGGGAGGTTCTAATGTGCAGCTGAGGACGTTGGCACTTGTGTTGAGGAAACTTTCCTATCTGACCATGCAGGTGCCACTGGAGTGGGAGTCACACTCGCACCACCTGAGCTGGGACTGAGTCCCCTTCACAGTCACACCCCCCACACTGAGATGGTCAGACAAGGTTTCCTTACTGCCTCGACCCTGGCTTTCCCATAGCAGAGTCTCAGACATTGGGATCCTTAAAATAATTTCATCATGGTGCAGTTAACAAAATAGCAACTTGAGCTGCTGCCTCTTTGGAAGGACCCTGAACAAAGGAAACCCTGGGCTTTTGTATCCTTATGGTCTAAGTGCTGGAAAGTCTGGGCTCTTCCTGCTGAGTCACTGGCTCCTGCAGTGTCCCTGAGTCACCTGGCTGGTGCCTCAGGTCCCTGGGCCCTTTGCTGTGCTAAGGGTCAATGCCTGTTCTCAGCCTTTTGCCTCAGGCTCCTGCCACCCAGAGCTCAATCTGCAGCTCTAACTGCAGCTGCTCACTGAGCTACCTGCACTGAATGTACTCCTGAACACTTGGAAAAGACAAATACTCTTGGTGATAGTGGCATGAAACATCACAAGTAAATTCCCTTTTAGAGATTAGGAAACGTGAATCCAGTGAGATCAATAAATCAACAGTTTAAGAAGAGAAAGGAGATCATGTGTTGTTTTAGGCTACTTACTTTAGCTTTTGAGCTGTCTCTCGTTCTGTTTGTGCAAAGTTGTGATGTTTTCCTATTCTCTGAATATTCCAGCTGCCATCTTCAGTCTGCCATCCCTTTCAGACCCTACAGACTGACACATAGCCATCTCCTTCCTGCCAGTTCAGTCTCCACTTTACCTGCCAAGGTAAAGGTGATTTTGTCACCCCTAGAGCCTAGATGAGGAGTGTCTTTTCTCCTCTACATCCCTGTGGAGAGCAGAGTTCACTTGAGTCAGGGTTAGCTACAGCAGTTGAGACCAATGTATTATTCAATCTTGCTTTGCAAACTGTTGCCTGAAATGGGAGATACTGATCCTCATCCTTGTGGAGCAGTGCTACTAAACCCACCGCCTATGCCTGATTCAGAATGAATAACCAGCAGAATCTGCTTAGGGCTTCCCACCAGTCTGACTGCGAGTGTGCAGTGGGAGACGCTCCACATGGGTTTCAGGAGGCAGCTGTGCCCATCTCATGACCCTCAGCAGCTCACAGATGTGACCCTTCTTGCAGCCTCAAGAGCTGCAACAGTAGAAGCAGCAAGAGTGTGCAGCCCCAGCTGCTGGGGAGAGGGGCAACTCTTTGGGTTACAGGAAGCTGGTATATTGGCTGATTTTGCTAGTGTAAACATTGCGTTTCCTGCTCACACGACTCCTAGCAGTCACTAAATGGTCTGGAGCATCAATTCTTCCATCTCCCTTACCTCCTAGTTCCTTACCCTGATCACAGTTATCACTGGTAGTGGCTGTTGCCGGAAGACGTACTTGGAAGAATGAATATTTCTAATTCTTCTGATGTGTAGGAATTAATATTGTGATGATACATCAAGCTGCACTGCTGGGGTTAAATGTGTCTTTGACATGCATATCTAAAAATAGAAAACCTTCAGCACTGAACGAGGTAGAGTTACTGCATATCTTGAGGCCTTTTTTCTGTCTTTAACGTAGAAAATCTCGTAAGTGGGTATTATGTTCTCCCAGTTTTCCTTTTTTCTCTAATGTCTGTATGTGCATCCATCAACTACTGATGACTTTGCTGACCTAGACACCCTCTACTTTTTTTCCTTTTTTTTCCTTGCTTTAAACAAAAGCATGACAATAGAGTCTGTACCTAATGGTTTTAGAACTGCTATTAATCCATCTTTCATTCAAGGCTGATTGCTTTCAATCTTAGCAGTATGCTTTAGATTGTGAAAGATGTTGTGAATGTGCTTTCATTATTAAAGGGTAGATGTGACTGAACTTCAGCACACCTGTGCTGAAAATACAGTCTTTTATCTAAATAAAGCTTGTGATAGGTTTGAAGATGTATTTTTAAATAATCAATATTCTTATTGCGTAAACAGAAAAGCTTTTTCTGGAGGTAAAGGCTATCACAATAGTATGTTCTCCTTCAGATGTAAGGTTGTCTCAAACTTACTTCTCTTTTAGTAAGTAAGAATTTTTGCAATTTTTTCTAGGTTTGTCCTGAAGAGCAGATAGCTTAATTGTCAACATTTCAGCATTAGGTGGTAACATGTGAAGTTGATGAGGAAAACTGAGATTGTTACTCAGTGTACTAAGCTTTCCTGAAGCTTTTACTGTTGACTGTAGAAGAAGAATCTGAAGTGCTTGTTAAGGTTCATGCTTATTTAATTGTCACAATGGGTTTCTTTTTCTGTAGGGAAGGCTACTTTGTGCCTTGCAAACTGCGGTTAATTGTCCATAGTGACTGGTAGCAGATTATTTTGGAAAAGTTTTTTTCCTGAATAATTATCCTGAATGATTTCCGAGCCACTGTTTCATGTTCCCTTACTCTCTGTTGAAATAATTTAGTATTGGAAGGTCTTAATTTTTAAAGAGTATTTTTTAGAGGGAGAAAAAAAAAAAGAACAGTGCCAAACAAAATGCTTAGATCAGGTAAGTGTTCAGCATGTTGGTGAAACTGTCAGATTCAGATGAAATTCAGTTAGTTATGTGTGTCCATTGTATGAGCTGCGCCTGCTGCCTTTTGCTGGGAAGAAGACAGTATAAGATACTGCCTTTCTGTTTGGTTTTGATTGGTTTTTTTGTTTTGGTTTGCGTTTTTTCCTATTGAGCTTTTATTCCCTGCTCTGATTTCCAGATTCCAAAGGACACAAGAATGCTGATATAAGCCAAAAATAAGTATAATTGGAAAGGAAGTTGTCTTAGCTTTTGATTCAAAAATGAATACCGTACAGTGTAGTCAGGTTATGTGAGCAGGGCTGACATTTTGAGCAAAAAAACCCCACACCAGAGTGCATGCCATTATTGTGCTCTACAATATTTTATGCAAACTGTAAGTGATTTCTAAAACCACAAAATAAACTGAACAGATGAAATTGAATTTGAAAATTAAGCTAGCTTCTCTATGAAGAAGAGCATGGTGATGACAAATGAAACTGGGTCATTGTTGATGAAATTATTATTTAACTCTTTTCTGCATGTTCATCATCTTCTTCCTCTCAGACCCCTCTCCCATGGTTAGGTTTTTGGTCTGGATTTGTGGATTATTGTGTTGTTATGTCCTCATCCCCCTGTTTTTTGGTTTTGTTTTTTTTTTTTTCTTTAACAAACCTGCTTCCCTTCAGGATCTTAAAAAGACTTTTACAAGACTGGAGAGCAGACAGGCTGCAATGGAAGTGGGTCCCAGCTGACCTAAGCTGATGATGGAGCACCCCATTTAGTGCTGTAGCACGTTTCAGCCTCCAACCCCTACTTGCTCTCATTTTATTGAGTTGGCAGGTCAGCTCTGGCTTCAGTGAGTTGATCAGTTTGTCATCCACCTGAATTACCTCACTCTGGGTTTTATTAGCAGTACAGTACTCTGTACTGGTGGATCGAGAGCAAACAGTGAGAGCTGTCTCCTTTCGTAACATTTAGTTGTTAATTTGGCTTATTTTAATCACTTTGCTATGCTGGCAGTAGTTAAGGAGAGTACTGCTTTGCTGCTTTTGCTGGGGAGAGGAAACTGTGGAAGTGCAATCTAAATAGAACTAGTGGGTGACTGAATCAGACTGGGAGGAGGAACAGGGGATATCAATCTAAGAGTAGTAACATTAATAACCAAATATATTTTGATTTTATACCATATGACCATCTTTACCAAATGCTTCAGTTTGTCCTAATGCAGAAGAGATGAGAATTGGATGATCTTACAGTGAAACGCTGCAAGTATTTTTTATTCAGAGAAATGTAGCACCCCTGTGTACCCAGTGTTACAATTATGTAAACAATATAATGGGAAACAGTGAAATTATCCATCTCATACACCTCAATATATGATTGAGCTCAAGGTATGAAGAGAAAAAGCCAAGGAAGGCATAGGCTGCCTGCAGGGATAGTGAGTGCATGATGGGGATAGGACAAGGTAGCAGGTTATGTGCAGCAAGAGGGAATTTGACTGCAGAGGATGAAATATAGTGCAAAGGAAGAATAATTTCTAGGACAAGTCTGAAGATCCCACTGTATTTATAAATCTTAGAAATGAGGAGGAGGAGGTAAAACCAGGAAATTGTTGCTGCTGCATGCAAATACTCAAGAAGAAAAAAGCTGCTGTGATGACATAAGCAAGCAGGACTATGAAACAAGGCAGAACTTGAAACTATCCTACCTATTAGAAAGTTCCCGTCATAGTTTTGTTAATTGTTATTAATCTGCCACATAAAGATTGTGTAAACAGATTGGCTGCAACCTCTCCCTTAGCAAAGCTCCTATCAGTTGTTTTTCTTTTAATCCTGGTCTAAATAGATTGACAAGGATTATTGTGTAAAACAGTAAATTGAGTTTCATTGACCTTTGGAATCAGCATGAAATATAAGAATGTAAGTGATGAGCTTGAGGTATGTTATTGATGTTTTAATCAGTGAAGCAACACAAAGCAAAAACCGTATGTGAATACTTCTTCTCTACTTTCACTTTTGAAATTAATTATCACACACGGCTTTTATGATTATTAGTGAAAGTCTTTAAGGCCAGTGAATTTTATTAGAAAGGTTATTCTGAATTTGTTAGAAAAGTTACTCTGATTTCCTATTTTTATTCTCTTGAAGCACATATTTATATATACATATATATATATAGAAAGGATTTCACTTCTACAATGTTGCAACGCAAATCTTACATGGTAAGTAATTGTAATAGTGCTAGCAAGTACTTTCAAATTATGTGCCAGAGTACTTCAGTGCATCTTTACTGTGCATTATGCCTGTGTTTAGAAGTGTTCAAGATGTTAGACAGCATTCCTAGAGGTTATTTCTGTTAATACTAGCCAAGAGAATTTGTGGATATTGATAATGTTTTCTTGTCTGTCAGGAAACAGCCTTTTCTTATGTGCATCTGCTAGTAATTTTTTGTAGAAAAATAATAAAAGTTTATAGTTCTGTGTTCAAAGACATAAAACAGCAGCAGGATAAAAGTGAGGAAGAAACCTCCATCTGTGTGTCATCTTCTCCATGACAACGTAGAAGGATATTTCATTGCATGAAATAAGCCTCAAAGGAGGTGATTGCTTCTCATCTAGGGACAGTTCAAAAGTCTCTGACTTGGGTGGAAAACTTTTGTTGACTAAGGAGGTTTTGGAAAGGTCCTCATAAACAGCTGGTAATAATGTGTTAATTTATAATTGTAAGGTAGCAGTATAGCAGCTGTGTACAAGATATGATCATCTCCATGTGGGAAGCTTCAATCACAAAGTGAAATGGGAAAGAAATGGGAAGGTGGAAGGGCTGACTGTGCTACTGTATCTTGGAGCAGTTGGGCTCTGCTGAGCCATGAGCAGGAGAACAGCTTAAATGTAATAGATGAGACAGGGCAGGTGAGAAAGAAAATGTGAAAAGTGCTACACACCTCTTAGAGAAAGCTGAATTCCTGAAAAGCTGGAAGGCACTGGAATGCAGTGCCTTGCAAAACTTACTGGGACTGTCAGAGTGCTGCTTGTCGGTAGATGGTGCTCTTAATATCAACTATTTACTCATGCTGCCTGTGTTTGGCCGTGTTTTCATGTAAAAGGTCTGGTAACATTCTTTAACAGTTCCTCTGAATTCTGATGTCTGGGAGATTAGAAAATGGAGTCTTTTGAGGAACTGCCAAAGCAAACAAATAAAAGGTTCCTTTGAAACATCCTTTATCCTTGAATTTTTTCAACGACTTTTGCTTGTGTTTGTGTACTGTTTCGAATTTGGACAAATTCAGAAGCTTCCAGCATAAAACCCTTGAACAAACATTGTGGACTGTAGAATATATAGCAGACTAATTTGATTTGGCAACTGACCTGTAAAAAACTGCAATAATGTGGTCTAAAATAAAATTGCAAAGCAGATTTGTCATGTCATTTGCGATTTTTGAGTTTTCTTTTGCATATTAACTTTGTAGTTTTACCTGCTGTTTCTGGATAGACAGGAATAAGTTTATTTCTAAATGTAATGCTTCTTAGAAAGGACTTAAATGAATCAGTGCAACTATGAGTTTTACCTGGAGTCATTTATGCATCAGTAATTGGATGGATATAAAAACCTGCATAAAAATGAAGTTTTCCTTATTAAAGTGATTGGAATATTATTGGACCTGTCTGTATATTTTATTATTCAGAAAATATGCCATCTGAAGGAAAAGATGTTAAATGTTTTAAATTGTTTAAAAATATCACTTGCCAGAGGCTTCTGCTGAGACAAAAGCCCTGATCTGGGCAGCAGAACAGCATGACAGACCTAATGGGGAATTAGAGATGTTTAAAGTTACATATGTCTTTATGTGGTGATCCTACAGAACATCAGCTACTTTGCCAAGAGTTAAATTTTGGCTTGTGAGATGAATTTGCCCCTGGAGTGAATCTTGAGAACTGCCTGCTGTTCACTGCCTGAGCTACTGGTCTTTCTGCAAACAGAAACTGAAAGATTAGTGTGAATTTTTCATCATCTTAAACTGCAATCAAATGGTCCAGGAAAAAGAAGGAAACTGAGTTTCTTTCGTAAATCTAATTAAAAAATACTTCCAGTTCTTATTCAGGGCCAGTTTGTCTTCACCAGACATTAATTTAGTTATCCCTTCACAGATCTCTCTCCAGAAAAGGTATATATTGTATGCACTCAACACATTACAGCAGATGAATATTGTTCCTTATTATGATATTGTTCCTTATTATGCTTAATTTACCTTCTTTTAGCCCTTTTCTCACATTCATCTCCTTACAACAGAAGTTCCTTATGCTGAGGCCAGGTGGGCATAATATTTTTATTGAAAACCTCAATGCCACATTTCTGTGTTGTCGCATCCCACGGGTGCCTTCTCCAGGAAGATGTTGCTGGGACATTTTGGGCTTATTTTGGGCTTTAATTTTTAATGATATCTGGAACTGAAGATGCAAATCTTCACTGCTGTTCCTGCCCTGCTTAGCCTCCCTGTGGTGCCTGCTGTATGTTCCTGGGAAAGTCCTGTTTTCCCATGTGTGCTGGTTTTAACACCAGCAGGAAATCAAACTCCAAGTGAGCCATTCCCTGTCCAGCAAAAGAGGGGCAAAAAATGAGAGGCTGTGGGTCTCCTATAACAATTTGCTAAAAGCCCAAGGCAATGGAATAAGACATGCACAATAACAATAGTATTAATAGCAAAAGGGCCTGGCCTTCATGGATCTCAGTGTGAGGGATAAAAGGCTATTGTAGTGCTTAAGTTCTTTTTATGAATATAGGACTTTATAAACATGATAAGCAAATACAGGAATTCCCTTATTAGGGAAAGAAGACTAATTTCTCAGAAGTAATTAGCAATAAATTCCATTGACATCAGAAGTGCTCTGCTTGTTTTGAAAAATAAGTGATGGATCTGTCTTCTAGATAATTTATGTGAGAAATCCATTATGATCTTCTGTACACAGGCATTGCAATGCTCTTGCATGAATCAGGTTTGGCTAATCTGACTCTTCTATCAATATCTGCCTTTTTTTCTCCTGCTTTTGCTGGAAGTGGAAGCCGTGTCTTACTGGGGAAGCAAGAGATTGACTTGTCAGGTCAGGCTCAGACCTTTTCTTATTCGTACTTATGTACTATGAAGTTGTTCTCCTCAAAATGTATTTGGCTCTAAAAAACATAGTTAAGAGTCAACTGGCAAAGATATCTAGAAAACTTTGATGGCTGCTGGGGAATAAAATGCCTTGGCTGCTGCACCTGCCTTCTGCATATGAGTGAGCCTATCCATGAAGACTGAAAGTTGGCATGGAAAGGTTATGCTACTTCTTACAGTGCGAGCCTCTTACTTGGCACATCTGCTGGAAACAAAGGTGCCAAAAATGTGATTCACTCAGAAGGAGTAGCCCTTGTAAGAAAGCAGCTTGTCATTTAATAGGGATTAAGATCCTCTCAAGATGTTGGATGTTCTCCTTGTACAAATGTACTATTGTTGAGTCACTACTTGCTAACGCTGAAGTATCAGCTTTTATAACTCTTCTCATATAGAAGTGCTTCTATATGATGTTTGTGTATTTAAGATAAAAAAATCAACCTTCTACCTCTGATACACAGCAGCTATTAAAAAAATACACAGCAAGTACTCAAACCCCAGTGTTGAGTATCTTCTCAACAGAATACTGTAATTATAAATGGAAGAAGTGAGGTGTGGTCTGTGCTGCACAGATTTCTTATGCCAGGGCAATTCCATTAAAAAAACCCCCAAGGTAAAAAATAATAAAAATCGCCAGTATCATTAATGACAGCTCCCCAGAGAAAGGTAATATGGCCTCAGCAAAAGCAATAATGTGCCTTTGATGTGTATTTCTTTAAAAAGCATGTCAGCAAAAACCACGTAACCCCCACTTACACTCTTAAGCACATTTTTCTGAGGTCAGGCTTAGCCTGTATTTGAACAATCTTTTGATTAGAATACCCTGAACATTTAGAATCATAAGAACACTTGTTTTGCTACCAATGTTACCTGAAATCTCTGAAAAGACTAGGGTACAGCTCTGTACAACCTTTTTTTTTTCCCATTAAAGACCTATTTGTATGGTAGTTGAATCCCTAGTAAAGAAAATTAATTTTTATAAGCTTTAGAAAATTCTGTTATTAATCTACATATCATGATTTTTAATTGCCACATTTCAGTTCACAGCCATGTTAATATGGATAATGTGAATATGAAACAAGTACATTTAAAACTGTCATGGTCCTGTCTAGTTCTTCTCATTTCAGGGCAGCTTGTTTTGTGATTTGTACTGCTAACAATTGGTAATTGAGCTGTACTTGAAAGGATACAGTTAAGTGACTGAAGAACTGTAGCTAAGGTATCATCAAATTCATGTACTTATGAGTCAGATGCAGTCTCATTACAAAAGAAGTACAGGCTGACCAGCATACTTTAACTCTTTTTACTGAATTTGCAAGTGTAAATTCAAGACTTGTTCTGTCCTTCAGATCTCTACATTTTTAGCTCTTGGTTTTAGCTGCCTATTTTTCCATAAGTAAAGGGCAACAAGATTTTAGTGTATTATTTCTAATATTGTGCAAATTGAGCATTTTTCCAGTCTAGTTTGGCCAGTAGATTTTTTTGCTGTATGGGCTGTATTTTAGGTAATAAATTCTTCTGTGTGATGATCATTAAATAAGTATGTGAGAAATTGCAAGAAAATTAGTGTACCTACTTATATACCTGTTTTGTATTTATTTTAATGGAATTCCTGATAAACAGTCTTGGTTTAGTTCAACTGTAGATGTTGCTGCCTAAGCTGTAACTCACAGAGGTGCCAGAATTGGTTTAAAAAAAAGAAAAAGTGGGAATGGAGACTCATTTGTAATTGTCAATTTCGTAGTACAGGTAGGTTTTGGGTGTGGTAATTGCTTTTAATTTTTATTTTAATCTAGACATGGAGAAAATATTTTTTACAAATACTGAACTTCCTCAGAATTGGAATTTCAGCTGCTGTGACAGTATTTCTGAGTTCAGGAGAATCTGTTAGGAAATAGGGAGCTACATTTCATCACCACCTTAGTTATTACATATTCCTGTTTGCTTTCCTGCATGTGCCTGAATGGATTTGAACTTAGAGCTTCCACCAAGATGAGGCACTCTCCTGTGGCTACTCCGTGTCTGAGCAAAATACTCTGTGATGAAAACTTGTGCCGTGAATCTTCTTCACAGTGGGTTCAGTAATTCGTCCTTGAGACGGGATAAAAAATGAGCTAACCTGCCAGTTGCATGTGCCATGTTGAGGATGAATGTCTCAAATTTTTATTTTTCCTGAGGTGGATGGTTAAGTGCAATAAAAAACATGTGCTAGTAGTAAAGCTTAGTTAATTACTTGTTGTGAATTACTATTAATCTAGCACCGTTAATTAAAATACATTCCATTTCTTCTTTGGCTGAAGAGTGGGAGCAGGCAGGGTAGAGAAGGTCAAGGAGGAACCTTTTCATAGCTGTACAAGGCAGGTTAGTAAGGCACCTGCTGTGTAAGCAGAAATTGTCTGTTCTCCAGATCTTTGCAGGATACAGTGTGAGTTTCTGTTTGTAAAACGAGAAGGATTTGTATTTACTTGTGAAGACTGTAATCTGTGATATAAGGTAGTGGTGGTCAGAGCCAGATTTGGACAGATTTGAATTGTCTCAGGTAGAGAAGGGGAATCAGAGCCACATCAATGAAGAAATATCAAACAACTGACAAACCTTGTGAGGTAGCAACCCTCACCCCAACAGAGTAACTCTTCCTCTCTGCATTTTCTCAGCAAATATCCAAAAGCAAATATTTAATTTTTGGACTGGAAGGAATCCATTGCAGTGAGTGAAATGGATCTTAAATTTGGCAAGATTAAAAATACAGTTTCTTTACATGAAGTGAATTTTAAAACATTATATGCTTTGATTTGGATTTGGAGGTCAAAACCTAAATTGGATGGTGCTCCTGGTCCTACTTGTGATTTTATTGTTGGCCTGTCTGTCCTAGTTGTGGCTTTCAGGATTTTTGATAGCAATTAGAATGATGTTAGGCAAGGCTCTTGACAATCCTGAGGAGTGCTCTGTCTTCTTCTTTCTCATTCTGACATTTCAGTTCTTCACAGTTTGGTGATAGTGCCACTGCTCTTTATATCAACACCGGAATCTGCCAGTCATGATTCTTGCTTTCAGGGTGGGATATTTCATGGAAAGAGAGAACTCTCATGGGAGATATGTCACCTTATTTATCTTTGCTCGTTCTTTGGTTCTATCTTTATTCTGATCAGGATATTGCTCAATGATATTTTTTGGACAACTTTATCCTTTCCTATTCCTATCCTTCCTATTGGTTATACTTGCAACAGCCTTCAGAGGGACTTAACTCCCTCTAACAACTTCTTACTTTTCATTTGAATCTCATTATATTTTATAATTTGTTCCTCCTCCCCGCCTACCCCCTCCTGCAGTCTGTTTGTAGTGCACCTGTTTGTGGCACTGGTACAGAAGGTGCTGGATTGGGTCAGTCCTGGTGTCGCTTGAAGGCCGGGTAAAGCCTCTATCCTTGTTCAGTCTTTGAACAAGTGGTGGTGCTACACAGATTTGGGGCCCCGGGGTGGAAGTTTTTGCTTGTGCAGAGCTGGCTTTAGACACTGCCAGAGCATTGTCTTGGCAGGGACAGCCCTTTATAGTCCACTGGAGGCAACGAAAAGCAGCCGGTGGCTGACTTGGGCCTTGGTGGTGTGAAAAGATGGGGAGACTCAGGGAGAGACAGGAGGCAGTGAACCACTGCTGCTAAGGTGGGAGGGAGGCCCTGTGGCTGTGGCATTTGTTCCTCTCCTTTTCCTCCAGGAAGAGGAAGGATAGGAACAGAAAATCTACTTTACAGGAATTTTTTCAATTCTCTCGTACCTTCCATGACTTCCCTGCCAGTCTCCAGTCTTTCCCCTACCTGGTCCTTTCTGAAGAGGGCTGTCTTGGTCTTGTTCACCGAGTACTCAGAGCCCTGAGCTGGTGCTGCCCTCATCTTCTTCTCTAACTTCCTTCTTTCCCCTCCAGTGCAAGAAGACTGTCCCCATCTGTTCAGTGACTCGATTTCTGATCCAGTTCAAGTTTTAAACATTCAATCTCTTATCAGCAATCTTTTTAACATTCAGTCTCACGTAAGATAAGCTGTCTTACAGTATTTTCCTTGTTTGTTTTGTAATAAACACATTTCTTTGGTTTGTTGTTTTCATCTTTTCTTAGTGTTAAAATTCTCAACAGCACAGATGGGAACCCAGTACAGTGGAGGTTTCAGTGGTTTTATGGCATGTCTCCTTATTACTGTAATTTTTTCTGCCTTTGCTGGAAAAATATATAAGTATAAACTATCTGACTACCTGAGAAAATGTGCTTCTAAACCAAAATGTGCCCTTTCCAGATTTTTCAGTATTTTAAGATAGCACATTCACAAGTTTGGTTCTTTTTTTTTTTCCAGAACATGAAGCCACATTTATGTTAGCCATTGATTCTGAATTCTGTATAGGCAGTTTAATGTTGGAGAGATAATTTGGAATATATGAGAGATTCTTATTTTCTCAGCTTTAGAAATACAAATCAAGCATGTTTAAAAAAAATCATGCTTTTGAAATTCTTCCTTGGCATTCCTGCTCCTGCTGCTTCTTGTCATAAAGTGATGAAGATGATGCTGTTAGTCTTGCTTCTGGAGCAGCCTGAAAGATTTCATAACTTAGATGGCTCCTGGAGCTGTATAGTTCCCTGCTTTATGTGTCTGTGTCAGATACACATAAAATTTTATTTTTCTGATTTTTAAATATATCATTGACCATTTATAGTTTGCTTGCAGAAGACATTATGTTTTGATTTAAGAAGTATTTCCTTCTCAACTTGATATATGAAACAATCCCATTTCTTTCCTTCCAGTCACTTTCTCTGAGCACAGACATGTCAATAATGGTTTTCTGACCCATTTTAATGTTTCCTGCCCCAGCTGACTCTGTATTATTCTTGTGACAGCCACCCCGACTGCTCTCTCTCTCTGTCCCTGCTAGATGGCAATGACCTTACTGCTTCTTCCCTTTGCTGTTCTCATATTGCCCCTTGCGACTATGAGCCCCCTTTTCCCTCAAACTGCCTGTCGGGGTTAACATAATGGTTCAACACTGAGCAGTTGTACCCACCTCTACTCCATTAGAAGATTTTTTCATGTGTGAAGCACAGCTGGAAGAACCCACACCGTTGGTCTAATAAATGGCAGAGCTTCTCCTTGTAGCCTTGCCTTGTTTGTGTTCTGTTCTGTTTTCAGCTGGAATAGGCTTGGTTTTCTTCTTAGTTACTGGTACAGTGCTGTGTTTTGGATTCAGTAAGAGAATAATGTTGGTAACACATGGATGTTTTGGTTGTTGCTAAGCTGTGCTTGCCCTGAGTCAAGGATTTTTCAGTGTCTCATCCTTTGCCTATGAGAAGCTGTACCAGAGGCTGGGAGGGAGCATGGCCAGAACAGGTGACCTGAACTGACCAAAGGGATATTCCATACCATAGGATGTCACTTTTAGTATGAAAAATGGGATGGGTGTTGGCCAGCGTGCTGGTTTCAACTGGGTTAATTTTCATCACCGCGGGTGGTATGGGGCTGTGTTTTGGATTTGTGCTGAACACAAAGTTGATAATACAGAGATGTTTTTATTGCTGAGCAGGGCTTACACCGACCCAAGGCCTTCTCTGCTTTTCATACAGCCACACTGGTGAGGAAATTGGGGGTGCCTGGGAGGCTGGGAGGAGACACAGCCAGGACAGGTGACCCAAACTGACCTAAGGGAAATTCCAGAGCATACATCATAGTCAGGATATAAAGTGGGGGGAAGAAGGGACCAAGGATGATGTTTGGAGTGATGGTGTTTGTCTTCCCACGTCACTGTTACATGTGATGGGGCCCTGCTGTCCTGGAGATGGCTGAACACCTGCCTGCCCCTGGGAAGCAGTGAATTAATTCCTTGTTTTGTTTTGCTTGTGTGCGTGGCTTTTGCTTTCCCTATTAAACTGCCTTTATCTCAACCCATGAGTGTTCTGGCTTTCACCCTTCTGATTCTCTCCTTGGCCCTGCTGGTGGGAGAGTCAGTGAGCGACTGCCTGGAGCTTGGCTGCTGGCTGGGATTAAAGCACAACAGCCAGAAGGGGTCAAGCACTGGGGATGTGCTGGGTATTGCTGAGCAAGTGGTGAGCAGTTGTATTGGGCATGACTTGTTTTACTGGGGGTTTATTTCTTTCTCCCCTTCCTTTAAATCACTATTATTATTGTCATCATCATCATTTATCATTGTTACTATTAACATTAGTATTACTATATTTTACTTTGTTTCACTTATTAACTCATATCAGGCCATGAATTTAACTTTTTTTATCTGATTCTTCTCCCCACTGGGGGAGCGAGTGAGTGAGCAGCTGTGTGATATTCACGTGCTGTCAGAGTCTAAACCGTGACAGTCCTTTGACTAACACAGCTGTAATAGAATTGGTTTTACTTTTTTTTTTCTAGTTAAACTGAAAACCGCAGAGCAGAGTCTCTCAAGATGTATATTGGAGCAGAATCTGCCTTAATGCTTTCAGCAGTGCCTTTTTTAACCATGTGTTTCATACAAGAAGCTGTAGGGTCTGACTTTGGGTAAATTTGAATGTAAATATGCATTGACTATGCTTGTATGTCAGGGTCAGTATGTCGGCAAACCGGATGTTACAAGTAGTATGAGACAGCCTTCTTCCGTCAAACCTGCAGCCCTGTTTGACTGAGCACCCTCATCTCCAGTGCCTGGATTTTGTAATCTGAGCAGATTTGTAAATACACGAAATGTTAGATTTGGAGAAGCACTTTTAGCTTGTCTCGAAGTATGTAATGTAATTTAAATAATGAGATTGAATTCTTTGTCACTCAAAAATACTGAAGCCCTTTCCTTTCTGGAGTAAAACATGATAAATAAAAACAAAGAAATTCTGATGAATAAATTGACCTTCAAAGCTGGCATGCTTGGTAAATTGCACCTGGAAGGCTGAAGAGATAACGTATCTGTCATTGCTTAGGAAGAGCAGAGCTTGGTTGCTAATGCTATTCTGAGCACTGAAATACACTCTCTAGGAATGCACAGGCTGTAAGTTTGATTTGTTTATTTATTTATTCTTGAGTTGGTGATGTTGCATACTATCTTCTCTGCAGCATGGAACAAAGAGAGCATGAAATTTTGTCATGTAGTAAATATGGTAGTTTTTTCTTCTTGCGAGTCATTTTTATATTTTGAGATACACCTAGAAAAAACTGGAGTTGGGCAATTTAGAAGGAAAAGGCTGTCTGTTTTTCACAAAATCCTGAAGAAACAGGTTTTCCTTCAAATATACAAGAAAAGACCAGAATATTGTAGACTTTTATTCTCATTGGATCTGTATCTGGCACAAGAGTTGGCATAGCATTTGGCAAGATTAAAACTATTAAAGAGTTGCCAACAAAGAGTGATCTTAGGATGAGTTTATGTCAGGAAAATTAAAAGAAAGGCCAGAACAAAGGTATTTTTTAATACATTATTTTATTTTAATCAGTTTGGGCCTGTTCTTTGGCTGAGCTGATAAACAGAAATAAAGTAAAACACAATGTGTTTTTCACCTGTCTAGGTAGTTTACATGTAGTTAATGGAAGGGATGTCTTTTAGTAGGTATGTTTATGGTAAAGTTAATTTTCTTTGGTTTACTGGGAGGTTTTTTGTATGAGATCTAGACTTCAGAGCAGGGAAGAAACTAAGAAATGAATTTTGTGGGAGGGAAGCATATTTTTAAGAGCCTTTCATTTCGAGCATCTGGTTAGAAAATATTTTGGGTATGATGTTCCAAAAATGAAAGCAAAGACATACTTTTATAACCATGGCTTTAAACCCCCTTTATTCCTCTAACTCATGAAGTCCTCGTGAGTTAGAAAATTAAGGCTAACATTTGAAGTTGTCAATGCAAAAATGTCCTCTTTGGACTGCACTTATAAGTTTAAATGTTTCTATCACAATTCCAAACATTGGACAGTAAGAAGTCAGCATGTATGTTTGCTATGCAGTGATCTACATATTTCATGGCATAAAAGCTACATTTGAAACCATTTTTCAATTCTGTCGGCACAGGGGGATGTGTTAAACTTGTGCTGTAATGGTTAATAAACTTGTACTTCAGATATGTAACATGATGGTGCTTAAAACTTCTAAGAGGACAATAGTTGCTGAACTGAAAAGAGCAGCCTCTTGGTTTAAACAAACATTGGCACAGCTAGGAATAAATAGATTGTAAGTCTACAGATAGCTGTATATACTTGTATACAAATATCTTGTCATTTAAGTATTTTTGTGATGTACAAGAAAAACCATTAGCAATTTATTTTTCAAGGCCTGACAGACTTTTCTCTAGTCTTCAAAAATTCCAATGCAAAAAAAAGATCTTTAAATTTAAGCAGTAGCATATATAAAGGTAGGCAGTGAAGTCTTGAGCCTGTTTTTCAGGGATTTCTGTGGAATCAGAGAGACTGCTTGTGTCACATGGCTATTTTAACATGTTTATTTCTTTGATGCAATTTGAGAAGGACACACATTTATATATGCGTGTAACAAAAAATCGGCTAACTGATACCATAACATTGGACTCTTCATTGAAATTCAGTTTCTTCTTTGACTCAAATAGCAGTGACAAGAAGGCCAGAGAAGTTCAAAGAGGACCTTTTGATCTTTTGAGTTGCGTGAGGAACTGGAGTTACAAGGCACTTGCTCTCCCTGCAGAGGTTGCCCTTTCTCCAGACCTGTGCGGGATCCTGTGTGTGCAGAAGACTGATGAGCTGCTCAGAAGAGGTAGTGGTAGGGCAAGTGCTGTCCTGGGTTTTGTGCACCCTCAACACCTCTGCAAGTTTCTTTTTCTGTGGAGACCCAAGTCTGTCAGTCAAGCTTCTGTATCTTGGTGGGTGGCAGCAGAAGATGAGCCTGATTCTTTGTGGTGGTTTTGTGCGTTATTATGATACCTGTAAATATGGATGATGCCTGTTAGTGGGTTTGAAACGGGATTCATGTTTCTGA